>JAITYZ010002946.1:0-11717 GCA_027744595.1 Paronellides praefectus
CCACACCAGATGATTATTTTTTATTTTGTTTTGCCTGAGTTTTAGCAAATAATCTTTTACGATTATAACCCACTTGGATTATAATCGTGAAGTGTGATTCCCACTATTTTGTTGAAGTACAGTTTGCAATTTGCATTTTATTCAGTGCAAATTCACATCAACAACAACATCAGCAGCAGCAGGCGAGCAATTCCAAAACGTGAACATCCACTCCACAAGGAACTTTTATTTCTTGATGATGTTGATGGATAAAAGCAAAAAGGAAATCTGTGTCTTGTATCTTCTTATTTTTCAAAATATTACCATAAAAAAAGCATTCGTGCTGAATCCACACAACCTACATAATGATATCCATTACAAAAAAAAAGATATATTAAAAAAAAAAGTAATTTGCAAGTAAATATACAAAGCCAAGTAACCAGCAGAGAGAACCATACAGGATGATGTTGATGATGGTATTGATGACATGATGAGGTAACATTTTTTGCAAACCAGACAAAAAGTTGCACACGCACACACATAGTCAGGTAAAGGCAGCAAATATACTATAATCATAATAATCATATAAAATAATATAAAGTGTAGGACATGTATTGCCAATATGAGACTCATGCTGCTTCGCCTACTCAACAAAACGCATCCCGTCACATTCACATATTTTTCACAAGCCTCCTCTCTCTGTTATATTTTATTCTTTCATTTAAAATCTCAAAGTGCATTCTGCTCTGCATGGAAGTATCCATATAAATTATTGTTATAATATATAAGCCTTGTGATGACATGCATAAAATGTAGTCACAGTCAAGTCAACAGGTTGAGGCGGAGGTCGATAAAAAATGCGACCACCTTCATCATCCTCATCTTCATCTTCGTTAGTTAAATCAAGTCAATAATGAGTAAATGAGTGCATCGCTGGGATTGTGTGATGCAATCTTAAATGCACGTTAGCAAGAACAACAACTGCATAATAAAAAAAACTCAACGTGTCTGCCTGAATTCCTGGGATGATGTAAAATACGTACATGAAATAATGACCTGTAGTTCAGCAGTACAAGTATAGCAGCGGTAGTCATGACGATAAGAAACGGTAACAGTAAGTTGAAGCAGCAGGAGTGCAGGAGGGAAAGAAATATAAGTGACTGAGAATGAAATTATGGTTGTTACACAATTAATAATAACATCTTCCCGTTTTTTATTGTTGTATAACAAAAGATTACATAAATTTTTATATGTTGTATTTATTGTCATACTTTTGTGGTTGTGTGTAAAAACCTGTGGGGTAATTAAAAACCTTTTTTTACTACGTCTATCGCTTCATGTTACTACTTTATAATAATATTTTATTTGCTTGGGAATAAGGAAATTGTATTGTTAAGGAAAGGAAAAGCTTAACTGTTCGCTATAAAGTTTCGAACTAGTTAATGTATTAATTGGAAGAACTATTCGCGAGGCTCATGGCTCATCCCCCCCTGTGGAGGTTAACTGGTATAATCTTTGTAAAATTTCCACCCACGCACATGTAACAGTCGTTAGCTCTTAAAAAATCGTTCGAAATATAGTTTCTGAAATCTAACGCGTAACGTTCGGACAGAGGAACAGACACAACACACCCTTTGCATATATTCTACTACCTTCGGTGTTGCGCGAATAATAATTTATAGCAATAATTATGCTTCTGATGTGATTCACGTACATATATTATATGTTGTAGAATATATAGCATGCAATTTTATAAATTGCTACAATTTTGTGGTCAAAATAATATGATACTATAGCGGCTAATAAAAATTAATCTGGAAATTTATGACAGACAACCGATTAAAAAGGTATAAAAATGACTTCTAACATATTCACTTTTGCACAATAATAATAGTAATAATGATAATACAATGGTAATCTATAATGATTTAAAGGCTTTTTATTACGACATGAAACAATTGTACTATAAAGGAATGAACTTGTGATAGTTATCTATTTATTTCTAGATTCTGGATTACTAAATGGGTAAATGGCTCTTGTCTTGTCATGAAAGAGCAAAAGGGTGACAGTTCACCACAAAAGGGGGACGTTATTACTATTATATAATAATATGTTGTACAGGGTTGGATGATGGAACCTCACTAAAAACCTCTGATGAACATGTTAAATGAACAAGATGTGAAATGAATGACTTGAGAGAAAAAATTGCAACACCAGAAAAACGTTACTGACTTTGAAGTTGTTGAGGGATGTGCAAGTAAACAAGGAGAACAAAATTATCAGAAAACAAGTGGGAAAACAGAAAATAAGTAGGCATGTGTGTTTTTTCATTGTGAAAGCAAATATTAGCTCTGTACTATATTTCACGAGTGTAAATGACACAATGACATGCCACTTTGAGACATCCCCTGTATCACATTCAACATTAGTGTTATACGGATACTTTATAAAAAAATAGTAAAGCAATTCCTTATGGTCCAAGACATGAGAAGAATACTCATACTATATGCTCATTCAAAGATAAAGTACAAAAAAATAATAAGGTGGCTTTAATGTGTGAATGATCGGTCCAATCTAAAAAAATTAATGCATAATATTTCAGAGAAAACGGTTGTGTTGTATTTAGCATTTAAATCTCAATTTGGTGTGATAAGGATTTTAAAAAATAAGTTAAATAACTATTAATGAAAAATCTACAGTGATACATTGTATGTACAGGGCAGTTAACATATTGGTAAAGAATTTTGACCCCACTCCATCGCCTTTTTAGACTCCAGAGACGAAACACAAATTGATTTTTTAGAACCAGCGCAGTGCAACAACCTACCTCTGAACGCAGAAAGAAGACACTACCTTGTTGCCTTTATTAGCTTTCTTCCTGAGTTGATTGGATTAGCATCATTGAATAACGCAAAATGTTACTCACGCTGGAGTTTGCGAATTGCAAGTTTACGCATTACTCTATATGTTGCATCGCATATTGACATATATACATATACCTACCTACTTACAAAACTCAATTACAAAGGCACAAAAAAGCTGGAGAGGCACCATGACAGGACAGAAATACAAACACGTCTATATCGTATCATAATATTTCATGTTAATACATTTTGCATAGGTTTTGTGTCGAACGTGAAGGATGATGACATTGATGACATGCATAAATTCCACCCAGCATAACAGTAGTGCATTTTATGTGTTTACTATATATTTTCATGAAGGATGTATTATTCCAATTATTTATTATTCTCACCAAACAACGACAGGTGTCGATTTATCAACTTTACTGTCTTCTTCGTCATCTCCAGTCCACCTCTCTTAACCAAAGAAAATGGAAAATATATAGATATGAAGTAGCATAAAGAACAGAATGTGCACATAAAACAGATTAGTCAGAGAGAGAGAGAAAACACGGAAAATATTCGATTTTTACTCAAGTATTTTGGTTGGTTGAACAAAACAAACAATAGAAATGTTTAATATTGTCACCTCTCGGCTGTCAAGTCAATTTCCTAATATACATTTCATGACAAAAAGGAAAATTGAAAGAGGAAACCTGAGACATACGCACAACCCTGACATGAAACCAAAATGTGATTGTTTGAATGTAATAATAATAAATAAAGTAAAATACGATAAAACTAGGTGATTTATATGTACTTGAATGTATTACTGAGAATAAGATAGTGGTGTGTATTATTGAATGGCTATCAAATTATTAACACACCTGTACAATTGCAAACAATACTATGTATTTTTTGTATTTGCAGACATATTTCGAATTTCGAAAAGAAGCTATAGCAAAATAGATAATAAATTACTGCATAAATAAATACTATACTATGGCAAATAATAAAAAAAATTCCTTGAGCACACATTGACCGTGCCTTTATGTCTGTTGAGTTGACATGTAACAGCATACTATTGTCGAGTAAAATTGTTTGAGGATATTAGCCATTTCAAAACCTCTTTCAAATCTGTCTACATGCTCCTAATTTTATTCGTGTAGATTAGTTCTATTGGCATCTCAAAGCATTTTAGCTGATATAAAGTAGTGCTTGTATTTTTGTTGTCAAACCTTTTTGCATACTGTTCCTTGTCTTGTTTTTATTTCCGTGGCGTGGCATCCATATTGTCGACGTCATCTGTAGAGCAGCGGCAACCAAGTCATTTGCCTGTTTTTGCCGTTTTGTTTCCTTTTTTTATATTTTGTCTTATGTCACCTGTCTAAACTCAAGTTTTATTTTTTTGTCGTTCTCAAGTTATTATGTCAATTTTCATTGTGTATATTTTATTGCTTGCTTCCTTCATATTATTATTGCTGCTCTATATAAAGCAAGATGACTTGACTCACTCAGACACAAGCACAAGACAAGCAATTTCCCTTTTGCCATGTTGTTTCTTGTCTTTGTTTGTCGTCGAAGCCATCAATCCCTTCAAGGAAATTGTAGCAACAACGGATCCAAATCATTCATTCCACTTTTTGCTTCTTAACTTTGCCTGCTTACTGTTTATAAACTCACTTTGCATTGTCATGATAAAGCATAGCAAGTGCTGCTGCGTGGAATATTGGTAAGGATGTATGTGTATCTCTAATATCTCTCTATATATAAGGTATTGTATATAAGGTATGTAAGCAATAAGATTTATATCTGGTCGTCATTGTCAGTTTAAAAAACGAATAAAAATAACTTTTCGAACGGAAAGAATTATATCGTATTTCTCCTTTTAGTGAGCTCTTCAATGTTAATTGTTGAGTGACTCAACTGAACCAAGTCAACCATCACCATCTTATATACTTTTTTCAACGTCATCATCACCATCAATCCCAGTGTTTGTTCAAACTCTTTGTTCAAAATACATAATTTTACCTTTAAAACTTTTAAATGTCACTTGTTTGTTTGTATTTAATTTACATTTAAATAGTAGTAATTTGCTCATTGTTTCAATATACCTATGTGCTGCTGTTTTTAAATTACGATCTGTATTGAGTTATGATTCATGTTTGTACGTAGCATACAAGTTTATTTGTCATATACACCTTATCTTACTTATCACTTGATTTCTCATGGTTCGGAATTACCAAAAGGATTGTTTTTTGGGAAGGGCACTCGTTAAGGAGTGCTTGTTTCATTTCTGAAGAAAAATCGCCAGGAACTCAGGAGGGAACGAAGTTATGACTACCTTTGGGGATGGATGCGTGTGTGGGAGTAGAAGAGCATAGCTGCAGAGGGGATACAATATACAAGGACAAAGCTGTGCTCCAGCTCTTCTTCAATCAACGCATGCTCTCAGAGAAGCTACGTGATTTTCGTCTCGTCGTTCACTTGTATTCTTGTTATTGGTCAACCTTGAACGTGTGACCGTTCAATGCCTCGTGTGATTGACGTCAATGTAAATTTGTCACTTACTCAAAATTGTCTTCAAGCAAAAATCTTGTATTATATATTCATTCACTTTGGTCTTTTTAAGACACACTTCTCTTTGACTCTTTGCAGCAGCTGCATCAAAATTACTTTTCTTCTTCTTCAATAAATTTGACGATTTTTTAATACTTTAAATTATATTTCTTGTTTTAAAGTTTGTTCATTTTACCCCACCCATCGTGGCATTAATTCGTCATCTTTCACCTTCATCAAATTTGGTTGTGATCACAAATCAAACCACAGAGTGTCATTTTTATCCAATTCATTATTGATATTTAATCTGCACATTATTGCCTTCAATATAGCACAAATCATTCACCAGCTTCGTTTGCACCTGATTCACCTATTCAACATTACTGTTGTAATTTTACCACCCCAATAATAATTTCAAATGCCGACAACCTCTTCGCATCCAAAGTAGGCTCCTTGTCTACTCCTCATCAACTGGAAAGATTCATTGGCAAGAAAATCACCTTGCCATCATCAATGTTGTCAACAATAGACAGTTGCCAGGACTGTGATAATTTGATTGATCAGTTTTGTCAAGTGTACCATCAAATTAAATGTTTGGAGTTGCAGTTAGTATGGAAACTAGACACACCCAATAATAATTTCAAATGCCGACAACCTCTTCGCATCCACGGTAGGCTCCTTGTCTACTCCTCATCATTTTGGTCCTTCGAGCCGGATAACCAGGATCTCTCCAGAAAGTTATACCAGCTATAAATCTCTGAGGATCATTATCATTTTGTAAGGAAATTTTGAATATTATCATTATCTACATCAGTAAATATGGCTCCCCAGTCAAGATTTGAACAGGCGGAATCACACAGACAAGCTATCAAAGATCATCTTGACTTCCTGGAAACTGAACTACTGAGTCATACTGGAACACCGCTCACACAAGCAGAGGTTGAAAGTTATCTTCAGGAAGCAGAAGACAACAGAAAACAGATCGTAGAAAATCAGAAACAAATGAGGGAATCTGCAGCAAAGACGCTTGACATGGCCCCCTATATCTCTGAATATAACGCGATCTCCAAACTGGCGTCACGAGTGTTCTCAGGCTTCCATGGAATCAAGGCAACCTTTCCATCACCAAGTACACCAGCTGTACCAAGTAGACCATCGTCTTCACATCATAAAATAAAACTTCCTCCACTGGAACTGCCCAAGTTCGGTGGAAACATGTTGGAGTGGATCTCGTTCCGTGACCTGTTCACTACAGCTGTACACAACACATCCTTATCGAATGTGGAGAAATTAACGCAACTCAAATCGCTTGTCTTTGGGGAGGCTGCTAAGCAAGTAAGTTCAATACCGTTAAGCGATTTTAATTATGATATTGCCTGGAAGGCTCTACAGGAGCGGTACGAGAGTAGCAGAGAGCTGCTATTTGCACTTATTGGACGCCTTCTAACCCAGCAGCAGATAAGCATTGGTTCAGCCCAAAATCTACGTTCCTTAATCGACACAACCAAGGAATGTGTGCGATCCTTGGAAGTACTCTCTGTACCCACACAACATTGGGATGCCATCCTACTCTACGTCCTGTCCTCCAGGCTAGATCCAGCCTCCAGAGAATTATGGGAACAGTCTCTTCCAGGCACCACCGTGCCTGCCTTATCAACTTTATACGAGTTTATAGAACAGCGCGCTCGTGCGCTTGCAGCTAGCAACGTACCAGCACCAAAATCAGCAAGACCACCTCAAGTACGAGCCCATCATGTCTCCACCCCAACCTGCAAGCTTGGATGTGGAAACAGTCATCCATTATTCCGATGCTCAGAATTCCAGAAGCAGAAGCCACAACAGCGTTCTGAAACAGTCAAGAAGTTTAACCTTTGCTTCAACTGTCTCCAAGAAGGTCATTCATCCAACGGATGCCCAAGTCAACATAGGTGTAAAAGTTGCAACCGCAAACACCACACCATGTTGCATTATGAAAGTGGACGAACCTTTGCTCAACAGCAGAATCAGAATCCACCTCATCAACCACCACCTCCACCTGCAGTAGGAAGCCATCATGTTGTTAATAAAGGGCAACTCAAGTCAGGAGTAATAGCAACAGCATTAATACGTGTAGCATCACAATCTGGCCACCACCTCACTCGCAGCCTGGTAGACGGTGGATCAACCAATTCCCATATCACCGAACGTGCAGCAAGGAGAATGAACTTGCCCCTGCAACCTTGTAACGTGCCATTGAACGGACTACAAGGAAATCCATTAGGAGTTAGCAAGTACATTACCTCATTTGCATTTAAACCTCATTTTAATTCTATGACGACTTTGTCTGCCACAGCATTGGTGGTCAAATCAATTAGTAGTAACATACCATCCGAGAAGCTGAAGAAGGAGCAATGGACGCATCTTGAAGGACTTGAGTTAGCCGATCCCGATTTCCATATTCCTACTGAATGCGATATTCTCCTGGGCACGGAGATTTTCTGGGGCATCCTGGAGAGTGAGAAGATTGGTGGCACAAGTGGACAACCATATGCCATTAAATCTACATTAGGATGGCTCATCGGAGGACCGAACATAGAATCCACTCCGGTAACAGTATTCAACGTAAATGCAAATTTGGACTACAATTTACGCAGATTTTGGGAACAAGAGGAGAATCAGGAGAAGCCGACATTGTCTACAGAGGAAAGAAAATGTGAACAACATTTTTCATCCACTCACAAGCGGGACAATGCTGGTCGCTTTACCGTTCAACTACCTTTCAAAAGGTCACCTACAAATCTGGGATCATCAAGAGGGCAAGCAGTGACGAGACTGATGAGCCTAGAAAGAAAGTATAACAACGCCAACATCAAAGACACAGAAAAAATACGTAAGCTTTCCCTGCAATGGGATGAATACAAAAAATTTATGCATGAGTATGAATTCCTTGGTCACATGTCACCAGTTCCAGCTTCAGAATTGCAGTGTGATAGGCCTGTTTACTACATCCCACACCATTGCGTCTTCAAGGAGTCTAGTACGACAACTAAATGCAGAGTTGTGTACGACGCCAGCGCCCCCACCACAAACGGAATATCTCTGAACGACTGCATGATGGTGGGGCCTCAGCTTCAATCTCACATTACGGATATCATGCTAAGATTCCGGACTCATCGCATTGCCTTCACAGCGGATATTGCGAAGATGTACCGGCAAGTTCGCGTTGCCCCTGAGGATACTGATCTCCAGCGGATAGTTTGGCGAGAGCACCCATCTCATCCCATCATGGACTACAGACTTAACACAGTCACATATGGCACCTCATCAGCTCCATATCTAGCAGTTAAATGTCTTCAGCAGCTAGCTGAGGATGAAAAACACCGGTTTCCAGACGCAGCAGTGGTGGTTACCCGGGACTTTTACGTGGATGACACAGCATCCGGTTGTGACACCATGGAGGATGCTCAACGAACTGTACAACAACTGATTGACCTGTGCTTGTCTGGTGGTATGGAACTTCGGAAATGGACAACTAATAGTGAAGAGCTATTAAATCTCATCCCCAAAGAACTACGTGAAACAGGTTCACTAGTTCAACTGCAAATTGAGGAGTCAACAATAAAAACCCTCGGTGTTTATTGGAATCCAGCAACAGACAGGTACTCCTTTAAACTTACACTGCCACCAGACATGCCAGGTATGTACACCAAAAGAATAATTTTATCCGACATTGCAAGAATATTTGATCCATTGGGCTGGTTGGCTCCAGTCATCATAGTTTGCAAGATGTTTATGCAGGAACTTTGGAAAACCAAGGCGGATTGGGATGACGTGCTTCCATCACCTCTTCAAGATCGTTGGATAGACATCAAGACCTCATTGATCGACGTGGAGAAAATTGAAATTCCTAGATGTGTAATCCCATCATCCCCAGCATCAATTATTCTAGTAGGCTGCTCGGATGCAAGTACAAGGGCTATTAGTGCTGCCGTTTACGTATGCTGTGAATATAAAAACACATCACCCACCTGCCACCTCCTCACTTCAAAGACGAAGGTAGCTCCTGTAAAACATGTTACGATACCAAGGCTGGAGCTGAATGGAGCAGTACTGCTGGCGGATGTTCTATCATCTTCAATTCAATCGCTGTGTAAACCAATTTCAAAGGTACGTGCATTTGTGGACTCCACAATCACATTACATTGGATCAAATCTGATCCCATCAGGTGGAACCCTTATGTTCGGAGGAGAGTACAGGCTATTCAAGATAGCGTTCCAGAATGTGAATGGTTTCACATCCCCGGTGTTGAAAACCCTGCAGACTGTGCCTCTCGTGGACTACCTGCGGCAGATCTTATCGATCACCCTTTATGGTGGAATGGATCCCCAGATTTCTTTTTGAGTGCTGAACCCACGTCAGGCACCCTCATCCCCGATGATCAAATTCAAGTTGAAGCAGAACAGCACCCAGCATCATCATTTCATGTGCAACTTGATACTGATCCAATTTTCCAACGGTTCTCAAGCTTTAGAAGGCTTCAACGCGTGCTAGCTTACATTTTACGTTTTATAAGTAATACACGTGCACCAAAACGCCAATGTGAACAGAAAAGAGGTGCTCTTACATTTGAACAGCAAAGAGGTGCTCTTACAGTGCAGGAATTATTAATATCACATGATTTAATTATTTTCCATGTTCAGAATTGCGTCTATTCATTGGAGATGAAGCTATTAAAACTGAATGAACAGCTTCCGAATAACAACAGACTTCTAAAACTGAAGCCGTTCATTGATGATGGAGGATTACTTCGTGTTGGAGGACGTCTTCGCCATGCTCAAATTCCCTTTGATCGAAAACACCCACTGCTTTTACCCAAGGGGCATCATATTACAACAACAATCATTCAAGATATACATCTTCAGAATTTCCATGCTGGTCCATCTGCTGTTTTATCTACTCTTCAGCAACGGTATTACATCATAAACGGAAGAGACAACGTACGAATGGTAACACGGAGGTGTGTCACTTGTGCCAGACATAGGGCAACTACAATGACGCAGATAATGGGCGATCTTCCCTTTCACCGTGTAAATCCTTCTCGACCCTTCTCGAAGGTAGGCATCGACTACGCAGGCCCAATTACAATTCGTCCGATGGTTCGGTCCAAGGTTACTTTAAAATGTTGGCTGGCGATTTTCGTGTGTTTTTCTACAAGGGCCATCCATATTGAAGTGGTCAGCGCCTTATCTACTGATTGTTTCCTAGCAGCCTTTCGAAGGTTTACTAGCAGACGGGGAAAACCCACTGACGTATTTTCGGACTGTGGCACTAATTTTAAGGGAGCCGATAAGGTTCTCCGTGATTTTTTTGTTCTTACTAGACAAGAAGCCATTCAAGATGAATGTTCCAGCCAACACTGACAGTGCCAACTTATGAGGAGCTACATACCTTAGTGGTACAGATTGAAGGAATCCTCAACTCAAGGCCACTAATTCCAGCGTCTTCGGATCCATCTGATCTTGGAGTGTTGACACCTGCCCACTTTCTTGTTGGAGAATCATTGACGGCGCTTCCTGAACCAGACATGGGAGATCAGCCAAGAACTTATCTGAAGAGATGGCAAATGGTGCAACAGCAACAACAACTGTTTTGGAGGAGATGGTCCAACGAGTTCATAACTCGCCTCCAGCAGCGGCCAAAATGGTGCAAACCACAGGAGGAGCTTGGAGTTGGACACATGGTCATTATCAAGGATGAAAGGTTATCGCCTCTTAAATGGAAAATGGGGCGAGTAATCTCAGTGAGTCCTGGTCCAGACGGTCATACTCGAGTGGCTAAAATGAAGACAAAGGATGGTGACATAACGAGACCAATTGCTAAATTGTGTCTCCTACCCATTGTTAACGCTATTTAATTAAATTGATCGATTCTCTGTGCTAATTTGTTTTATTTTTTGTTGTCAGATCTGTCACTTCATCATACAGACTTTGTTGGGCAAGCGTGTCATTTGACGACTTCATCTTGAGAACTTTGCTGCCCCTACTCCATGTCACACTCTAGGGTGCTTGGACCCCATCGGCCAAGTCATTCTAGTCTCCCTGGCTAAAAGGAAGGGAAACAGCAAGGATACGGCTCTTTTGCTGTATTAAATCTCTTGGTGCTGTCTCAATGTTACATTGTACATCATGTTCTGTTTTGATGATAATATTTTATTCTGACTTTAATCATGTATTTTTTGTGTTACTTATTTTATTGCCTTTGTGGCAATGGCCGGGAGAATGTTTGTTCAAACTCTTTGTTCAAAATACATAATTTTACCTTTAAAACTTTTAAATGTCACTTGTTTGTTTGTATTT
>JAITYZ010002947.1:0-16463 GCA_027744595.1 Paronellides praefectus
TATATATATCTCGAGTGTGGGCCATGGTGGTAACAGCAATTGCCATTACAGGAGTTTTCATTTCACTGTACATGCTTGTTTACGTGCTCCAGCGGATGTGTGATGGAACACTTCAAGGAAATCAGCTATTTGGAATATTGCTTCTTCTCGGAGTAATGATGCTGTACTCAAGTGTTGTACTCTTTGTACTTCCACCTGGAATCCTACTGTGTAATCTTCGTGTTTTTCTTCCCTCCTTGGCTGCAACCGTTTGCTTTGGTATTCTCCTCCTGAAGGCTATGCAGCTGAGATGTCTGGTACAACTGGGCCTTGGCGGAAGAGTGTCAGCCATCAATCAGTTTATCACGTTTGCGTTTATAGTGGCCGTTCAGCTGGCAATAAACATTCAATGGTTTTTGGGCTCCGAGACAGAAGTAATCAGACGGGAGAGTGGATGGGTGATTGCGGAATGTAGCTATTCCTTCGAGAACTACTTGTACCTTCATATCTACTTGGGATGCCTCATTCTCATAGTTTTTCTTTATGGAACTTCCGTGCTCAAGATTCGAAGAAACTATAATGAAGCAAAATGGGTATGTGTCAAAAATCCTCCTCATCATCATTTCTACTGGCTTTCAATGTTGAACTTAACAAAAGTGATTAATAATATGGTGTTGTTGCTATTTTCAGATTACTCTGGCCGCGTTTCTCACTCTACCAATAGCCGTGACATGGGCTTTGGTTGTACACATGGGGCCGTCTGATTTACAGGAACCTGCCGCATGCATTGCATTCATTGCAACGGCCACAGTGCTTCTCTTCTCAATTTTCATACCTAAACTGTACACGATTAGTCAACAAGGTCAGGGGCTTCATAAAAAGAGGAAAAAAATGATACAGCAGGCTGGACCCGGCTACAATGGATCAATATCAACGATATTTACCACGCTCTCCGACAGGGGGACTTTACAGAGCCAGATAAGCCAGAAACGAGGGGCAAATCATCATCACATCCCATCAGCACATCCGTACTCTTACTCTTTTTACCACAATCAACCATCAGTCCTGAGCACCAACCATTACATACCCCAACCACCAGCAATGCCGACCTCAAACAGTGCCGGAAAGTCGGTTACTTACTCACCTCGTCTCACCACCAATTTTTACAACTCATCATCTGCAGCAACCAGTCTCACGCGAAGTGTCTCTATGAAAACTCCATTTTTTGACTCGTCACGAGCGGCGTATCCTTAAAATATAAGTATGAATTATTTTATAATATTACGTTGCGTTCCTTGTTCACTGACAACACTGTTATAGAAAATTGACTTGATTTTTATTATAGTTAGTTTATTAGTACCGCCACGTTTCCAAACGAAATATTTTATCATATTAAACAAAATAAGGAATTATCTAATATATAGCTTAAATATATATTATGTTAAATCTCAAGCTTTCTATTTTTGCGTACATGTGTGAATGGCTCGTGACGTTGGTCTTTAGAACATTGTGGAGTATTACTCGTTTGACTGGACAATGTTAGTTTCCTACTACTATGCAGTGCAAATTTTAACCCGGTCTCACTCATTGTCGATAAGAATGGACAAAACGAAACTGTAGCACACTGTATTTAGTGTATTAAAAAAAGAAATACGTAGGACTCCTTGCATATATTTAAAATGTTGTCACAAGCGTGAAACAGGCCACACAAGTGTGCATGTAAAGTTCAAGTTGTTCGAAAGAGGAAACGATGTATCCAATATTTTAAATGCCGATTATGAAATTATTTTCGGTACCTATGTATTTTTAAAATAAACGATAATTTAATAGTGCAAATATAATACAAGAAAATGTATGAGAAGTATAATATAGCCAACATGTTGTAATGCTTCTCATGGAAATCTGCAAGTGTTGACCTAAGACCAATATAATGTCTGATCCTTTTTATCATTAATATTACCTATTATGCTTTGCCATTATTATAATCATAATCATACCATCATTAAACTTCTCAGTTGAAGTAAAAGTATTTATTATTATTTTTGAAGTTTCGTGATTGAAGATACCAAAAAAAATTATAATAATAGTAATAACGCCCTCATTATTATTTACCTACCTAAAAATGTAATGTAATCTGAGAAACAATGCTGGTTTTAAATTATAAGTAATGCAGAGAATGAATAAAAGTTACGTCGGTTTTAAAAACATAAATTTTCCAGAATTTATTTATTATATGTATATCTTCTTGTCAATCATTCGAAACGATACAGATAGAAAAATCTAATTATATCTTACATTAACTGAACATATATATGTTCTTTGCATTGAAGGCTGCTTATATTATTTATTCATAGTCTGTAATCCACATAACTCATCTACTTTACGATAAATATATGAGCCAAATTCTGAAATTTTTTATAAAACACTACGCGGTGAAGCCTTCACAATATGTGTTTACATAATAATCCTTCACAATAATCTGTACGAATCTATATTACTAGATTTTTTAACTACTCTTATTAATTCCTCGAAACGAGCTTTTCATACTACTTCCATCAATTATACCCGGACCTGCATTTTATATACATTTGTTATTGATTCATGTCATGCAGGTTAACACCTCAGATTTTTTGCGGAGAATTGTCGCGATTCTGGACTTATCATTGGAAATTTTATAGAAGATTAAAGGAGAATTTGCCTATTATTGACGAATATAGTTGTTGGGTTAGGGTATAGAATATATAGAACCTTCCATCACGCAAAAAATACTGCACTTTATTGCAAATCTCACACTGCCCCGTCATTTGGAAGTCATCTCCGTATCATTTGAAAGCACTCTTTGTCAAACAGTTTGACTCAAACTGCCAACAACACAACAAAAGCAGCAGATTTATCCAGTCACCGCTTCAAAAAATTCCATTCTCTGCCTAATATAATTGATTATTGATCAATAATTAAAACGTTTTCAAGTGCTGAATTTTAGAAAAATGAGCGGAAATGAAGATTCGAAGGAGAGAAAAGGGGCGATAAACCTCTTCAGGAAGAACAAAAAGGAGGTATTGACAATAAACGATTAGGTATTATCAATTAGCATTTAAAATAATAGTGTTCGTGATTAATTAATTTTTTTGTTTAATTTCAAAATTACAAATGTTAACGTCGAGAAGACTACTGAAAATCGTTCTGAAAAGGTATTGACAATAAATAATTAAGTATTACAAATTAGTATTTAAAATAATAGAATAGCGTTCGTGTTTAATTTTTTTTGTTTAATTTCAAAATAATATAGGATAAAGATGAGGTTAAAAAGACAACTTGTGATGTAAACAAGGAAGATCATTTGGTTTCGGGAAAGGTATTGACAATAAATAGTTAAGTATTATAAATTAGTATTTAAACTAATAGCTTTTATGTGTTTAATTATATTAATTTTCTTGTTTAATTTCAAAATTATGATAGAATGCTAGTGGGAGTCCGTCGACTAACAAAGACAACGGGGTTCACACTTCAAGTCTTAACGAGGTATCTACAATGAATAATTAAATATTATAAATTAGTATTTAAATAGCGGTCATATTTTTAATTAAGTTTATTCTCTTGTTTATTTTTAACTTTAGGGAGATGAGAGTTTCACCGAGGCTGAAATCGAAAACGCAAAAATTTCTAAGGCTAAACGTGCGTGGTGGGACTGCGGGGGACCACGGGAAGATGTACCGAAAGGGGTAGCCCCTAATTTTACATCATTAGCAACTGTAAAAATCCTGAAAGCTGACAAAGAAGTGACTTCTGTTGGCCTAACGATACCAAAGAGTGTGGTTAGGGTTTTTGACCTTGAGAATAAGAAACAGTTCTTGGAAATTATCAGGCCAAATGGAGGGGGTACCTGGATAAGGAGCGTTTTGGATTTAGACACAGTCTCAAGTGAAGCTGTTAATGTCCAACAAGATGGTCTTTTGTGCCGAGTAGTTGGCAGTGTTGAAGAGCCTGGCTCTTCAACATTTTGCACAATCACCATGCTTATATTCAAATTAAAATCAAAAGATGTATGTTAAAAATCACAAATTAATACAGATTTCTTTATTAATTAGTATAAGAATTATAATTAGTTCTCAATGATTTTAAGGTTAATCGGTGGATTGAAACCATCAATCAGCATCGGTATCTTGAACTCGTAAAAAGAGCAAAGTACGAAGCGGAGGACATTGAGTTGGATGAGACGGGGCAACCTATTTGTGAGTAAAAACAACAAAATTCACATTTATATTTATATCAATCAAAATAAATATATGTACAAATGTCCTTATATAGTATACGTCAAACTAAAACATGCAAGAAAAATTTGCAAACTGATCAAACCGGACGTGGAACAAGTTGGCTTCATAAAGAAACCTGAGGAAGGAGAAATCCAAAAAGGACTAAATCTTCTTCAAAGTCAAAAAATGAATCCGTCAATCCAAGTAACATCTCCACATAATGGTGATTCGGCTACGGACGTGATTCATCAAAATTAACAGAGATGCTCAGATTACTTACTTTCTATACTGAGATTACAGATTAATGATTACAAAAATTTCAGCCGAATTCGTGATTACAGATTACAAATTACATATTTTTTAAAACAATCTGCATGATTACAAATTACAGATTACATAGGGGGAAATTCATATGCTGGATTACAGATTAACGATTAAATAATCTGATTACAAATTACTTTGTTTGATTACAAATAGGTAACAGCGCACCTAATTTGACAGCCTAGTTTGCAGTATTTTACTAAGTTTCAAAATTAATTGTTTCTCAAACAAATAATAGTAATGCAACGTTTGTTAACCACAATTATATTTCAAAATTACATAATATTTTCGTCCTTGTTTGCGATACTAGGGGAAAATGCAGTTGTAATTGTGCGAGTAATCAATGCATGTAAAATTACATAGCTGGTAAATTGTGTCAATTACCATTAAAAATTAAAATTCAATGTTATAATTAATTAGAAGTAATGAATTTTTGTCGTAATCAAATTGAAATTAAATTACTGCGATTATGGATTAAAAGCTGTGTCAGCAAATGAGAAAAATGTTCAATAACTGCAATAAGTATAGCTAAAAAAGGGCAAAAAATCTCTTTGTAATCTTAATCCAGATTACTTTGATTACGTTTTTGCTGTACCATTGCAGGATTACTGATTACAAATTACAATTATTACGGACTACTATCTGAGATTACTGATTAATGATTACAAATTGAAAAACTGATGTTACAGATTACAGATTAAGATTAAAAAAAAGTAATCAGATTAGGTAATCTGATTACAATAATCACTGATTGCGCATCTCTGAAAATTAACACAGTTCTGTGATTTTGTCGCACTGGTCCTCTATGAGCATCGTATAAGTTAACTAATCGATTTGGTGGCGTTTTTCCATTCTACATAAGCACCATAACTTGTTCTGTCCATATAACTTCAAAATCTCGAAAACTAGTTCCATTTAAAAATTCCAAAGCCTAAACTAATAATATTTTCTAAGTTAATTTTATACTAAATAGGTAAGAAGGACGTTTCTAAAGTCTTTGCAATTGCATATCTCAACGTAATCTTATCGTATTTACCGGAAATAAGGGCAACCGAATGTGCATGTTTGTTGTACTTTTCATTCGTTGGGTTTATGAGACAGCATCAAAATTTCAACCTACAATTTAGAGCACCGAGGAGTAATTAAACATTATTTTTCAAAAATCTAGGCTATAACCCTTCTCAAATTCAAAGTGAATTTAAAAAAACTCAGATACAATGGCAAATGTGTTCGTTTCATAGAAATCTGCAAGTGATTTGTAAAAGTAAGTAAAAGGTATTTATTATTATTTTTTGAAGCTTCGTAACTGAAGAAAAGATGTATAATTTAATTACAATTAAATGCTTTATTATTATTTACCTACCTAAAAAAGTTATTTGAGAAACAAATGCTAGTGTTAAGTTTTAAGTGGGAGTATGAATAAATGCTACGTCAGTTTTTAAATAACAAATCAATTTTACAAAATAAACTTATTTATTTATTTATGCGTTCATTCATTAAAGTAAGCTATATACGATTAGTATTACATATAGTAAGATGACACTTAACATGCAGTTACTTTAAGGGGTAACACGTTTTTTATGAATTAAGTTTATTATATAATTTTTCGGCGCATTTACAATATTGCAATTAGCATAAATTTGTGATTTCGGTTATATATTTTATTCCGTCGGAAATGGCAACATATGTATTATATGATTTGGTTCATCTTCAAACAAATGTATTTCCACATACACATCATGTTATCGTCAAATTATCAAATTACCTCTATTCTTTACTTTTATAACAAAGTATGTATACGTTTTTAAATACATAATGATAAAAACGCGGAGTATTTGTTAAATATAGATGTACTTACAGTTGACAGATCGCACAGAGTCCGTTGCCGTACGATATGATACCGTAAGAAAATCTTGATCAATCATATTAACAAAAGAAACTGGTACAGTAATTGGACAATTTAAGGTACACACATAATATATTTATCGTCAACAATACCTTTTAATATTAGCATAGTAATGACATGTATAAGTTAATTCGTCGTGAGTAATTGTAGTTTCCCTTATCTTTTTATACTTAAACAGTAAAACGAACTGTTTAGTAAACATTTGGCGGAAAATCTTGATGGACATTTTTACATGAACTAATTATCTGATAATATGAAGTATCTGAATCTAGAGTAACATTTTGCATTATAAATTTAAGTATACACATAATCTGTTGCAACGTCTGTACAATCGTATCTTGTAACGCTGACATGGAATGGAATTCTACAACTGATAGGCATGCAACTAAGTATATTAATAATTGATAAATATTGCACCAAAGTTTCACAGTAAGGGTTTGACAAAAAAACTTGTTTCAGTGTCTGATGTTGTACTTTGACCTCGTTGCACAATTGAAATGTATGATCAACTGGTCCGATCAAAATATTGACTTAATGTCATTCTTGAACTTAAGACAACAAATATACCAAAGGAGTTGGTTTTTAGGTTGTGCGCATGGTTGTCACGATGAGTAACATTAATTGCCTACTCTATAATATATTTTGTATTTGTTTACGAGGTTATAGCTACATTTGAATGAAAATAAAATTAAAACTTTGCTGGAAGAGCATCAAGAACTTATATATTTTCAACTTTCACCGGTTTATAATTATCGGACAATAGTAATATGCAACGAAAGCTTTGTTTAAATAATATCACGCTAAAGCAGGTTAACTTGCTTACTGTATTGATTGTGTTTAGATCAACTTAATTTTTAAGGAACAATAACGTACTCATTTGGCACCAAAACAATAAAAGCTGACAGGAAAAAACCAACCTTTTTTAAAGAGTGATTTACATTGATGGGACAACATCGGCAAGTTGTATATATTAGCTGTAGGTTTGACATTCTAATAGTTTTAATAAATAAGTTTGTTTGCTCATCAACTACCGAAAGCATGTCATGGTAATCATGTTGATTGTTCATTTGTCTATAGCGTTTTTCATAGTCAGCATATATCTAACATATATGCGTACATACATATATCATACTTATATGAAGCTTTTATTTGGCACATTATTACATACATATCTTCCTCCTCATTTTAATAGCACGCGTCATCCAACAATCGGGTCTCATCTGACCAAAGTCAAAACCTCATTTCAAGTTTTGTAAACTAATCACGAGTATTTACCACCGCATCACCATCATGTATCATCATCACGCTTTCGGTAGTTAATTAAATCAGGTTTATGTTCGTACATAAAATTATGCTTTATTAAAGTATTGCTAATTATTTGCATGACAAGTCATACATAATGCGAAATATAATTTACAATTTCCAACTGCTTTTTGTATATATACTGCGCGTTTTTTCGTAGTAAGTCACCGCTATTACCAAACAATAACGGCTTCTACTCATAGCATACCAACAGTAGCACATAATATATAACCTTGCGCACTTTAGAACAACAGGGATAAAAAAGGTAGTGAAAGCAAGTTGTTGTCCCATGCTCCTGTAACTTTCTAAATGACGTTTCCCATGATCAATAATCACATAAATCATACTTCACCCGCCCTAGGATAAATTAAATACGGTAGTAATGTGTTAACTTGCTTTGGTCAAACTCATGAATATTCCGAATGACCTATAACTGACATGCAGTAGTACAGTTTGGTAGCATTAGTGTTCATTTTCTTAGCTGTTATTCCCTTTTCAAATAATTCCTCTGAGAATAATTTATTTGTTATTGTTAATTTAGATTCAAAGTTAGTACTTTGGAATGTCCGACCTTAAAGAATCATTAGAAACTACATTTATTACATGATATAAAATGTTTAGAGTCAATTCGGAACTTTTGCACACGAGTGATGCAGTTTATATATTTAACAAGTTTGATATAAAATTGTGATGATAATGGGTGTGCTATGTATCAGTTTAGTCAATAATACCAACTATTTTAAGGCTAAAGCTCATTAAGTTCATGCTGTTCCGTCGAGTTCCATGCAGAATTTTTTATAATAATTGCCTTGCCAATATAAACTTTTATTAATACTTTTAGTATTTAATTAGTATCCTTTTAAACATTTATAAAAATATTTGGATTTTTTTTTCTGTTAAAATTTAAAATCAATTAATATGTATTTTTGTTGGCGGTAATAATAATTTTCACTTAAGATCAATGAGTGAAGGAACTGAAAGTTTTTAAAGAGAATTAGAGGAAAAGATTTATAAAGTAGAGATATGCAAACTGATGAAATGTAGTCATTCCCATGAAATCAATCAGAATGTAAATCGCTTTTTTTTGAGCTGCTGCAAAACATTGAAAATATATAACAATATATATGGGAAACTCGTCTTCATTTTCATATTTTGGCTGCGCTGTAGTAGTAGTAATGTCGTGCTTGAAGACAGTTAATTTCGGTTATAGGCCATTTAAATACTTATTCAAATACAGACAAAAAAATGCTATAAAATTATAAACAAACCTTTCAATAATTATAATTAACATAAAAATTAGTTTCTTCCAAAGGCTACTATTATCATTACAATTGTCTCCACATAACCTCAAGTATAAATACATAATATCTCGTTCGTGTTATATATTTATGTATGTATCTAAGTATATCCAAGTATATTTTTTGTGTTTTGTGTAACGAATAAAATTTGGTTCAAATAATAATAACAAATCATAGTCATAAATCCTAATTTTAGTGAGTACCTCGCTATATCACGGTATCAAACACAGAAATGGACTTAATTATATTTTCATCCTTGCAGCAGCAATCCAAAAATTCTTCCATACTCACCAGTCCGTCGTGATTTTGGTCCATTTTCTGCATAAAGTCACAAACAAGTAAAATAATTAAAGACGGAAAAGGAAAATTACAGAGTATTTTGAGTAACTAGTCTGTTTTTGTTTTCATCTCTCTGGTAATTGGGCATCATAATTTACAATCTGCAGTACAGAGTACAGATACTGTGTACGCACACTTATAATTCAGATAATTATTAAGGGCCGGTGTAAAATAGTACAGCTATTATAATACGAGGTTATCTATCGACATGTCTAAATTATCACTCACAAACTAATCAATTGACTTTGCTCATATCAGCAAAAAGTTACAAACTCTCGGAGGGTAAGGGCAACGACAATTATTATCATTATCAATTCCCGGGGTAAAATCCCCTTGAACCGGGTAAAAGAACATATCGCTTGCTGTTGTTGGACGACACAACAAACGTGATATAATTTGTTCTTTAAACCTACAGCTTATCCCGTGGTTCATACAAACAAAACTATCGTGTCTTATGAATCCCTCAAGTGATCTCTTCCCACCATAGTGTACTCCCTAATTTATTACATACAAGAGCCTTGTTGAAATATAGGGATTGGAACCCTGCTTAGGTTGCCCTACGATAAAATTAATCTCTGCATTTCATTTGCAACTTATTTAATATTCGTTTTTCCTCAACACAATGGTCCTAATATTAAATATTACAAAAGTTCAAAAGTAAAAACCAACCTGGAACACTCTGTCAACCCGAGTTTGAACAGCCCCCTCTTCAAGCAAAGGCTCAGTACAATTACCCATCAGCTCAAAGATGGCTGTGACAACATCTTTCATTTCCTCTTTTGTGATAAATCCGTCACCATTGATGTCATACAGGCTAAACGTCCATCTTAGTTTCTCTTCGGGAGTCCCTCTTGAAAGAACAGAGAGGCCGAGTACAAAGTCCTACACAAACGCAAACCAAAAATATCCCATTGAACCACGACATAAACTACCATAATTATCCACGATCCTCATTAGTTCATTTTATTCCCTAAAATTAAGACCACATTGACATGGGTAATGAACACCTACCACACAAGCTAAAATAATTCTTATATTTTCTGACTCAGTCTTCCGATTACAAATTCCTAGTTTTCTCACTACTCAGTCAAAATGGGTGGTGGATACACGTACATAATATGCATAGGCAACTTTGCAATGCAAAGTTTGCATACATACGCCTGTAACAGTAGTTTTCTAGGGTTGGTTGTGACTCTGTCAATTGTGAAAATTTTGTTTCTTTAAGCTAGAAAAATTGTTTTTGGTTGTTAATTGTAAGGAATAGTACTAAAACTTCTCATTTTGAAAGTTTTGTAGGGTTAACGACAAATATATAAAAGAAAGGAAGTAATTATAGGGTACACTCATTTCCTGTCTATTCATTTAGTAGAATGTAGAGTATAAAATAGGAGATTATTAGCAGCGCAGACTGCGTGCTAGAAATCATGTTTGAACATTATTTTGCTAATTTGCTCTCTATGCGTTGTAGACTGTAGAAAAAAACTAAAATAGTAATAAAAAACTGATGTCACGAGAGAAAACGTAGCCACTATGCTTAAACACATTTGCATCTTGAGCACATAAACAAGCAAAGTATAAGTAGTACTCACCTCGAAACTTATCAATCCGCTCCTTCCTTGGTCCAACGTGTTGAAGACATAGTGGGCGTAGTGACCAGTGTTTGCTGTAAAATATAAATGCTTAAGTTTCAAGGAAATCATGCAAAACAGTGATTATGATTCCTTAAAATACAGCGGACAGGTGTTCACCATCCCTATCTATAATAGACTTTTATCCCACTATATAACACTATTATTTGTACTTGCAGATAAAACCAAGTTAAGTGATTACGTGACATGTAATGCGTAATAGGGGTTATGTCATCATTGTATCATGATATGTATGTTATTTGAAGGTTACATAGATAGAATCGACTGAATTGGTAAGTGCTAACATCGCATTTAAAAAAAAGTAGGTCCAACTCCCTCAAAAAAAACTCTAAAAATAAGTTTTATCCCTATGATATTTACCGTATCAAGGTTTCTCGCTTCAGGAAACTCTATTGCAGCTCAACTTCATTAAAATATCTTATATAGCGACCACATCATCATCATTTGCTGTCCAGCCTTCAAGACTCCAGACAAGTGCACACTATAACCCAGAGACATGAGTTCTCTTTTGGTACGGTACACATGCCATGAATTTAAAACGATGAGAATGTGTGATACAAACACAAATTGTAGTGCTACTACTCTACTCAGTCAGCCAGACAAGTTTTCCTTTTACCCCACGAAATATTCATGTTTATGCGACCTTCAAATGCATTGAAAAAATATATATACCTATAGATATATATTTTCCCCGACGCACGTCAATTCACCCAACACACTTCTCTATTCATAACTTTCGATGCTGGACGAAACTTTGTTAGGTAACAGGGAGAAAGTTGCTTTCTGGTGCACAAAAAAAATCATCATCAAGAAAATCGGATTTTCACCATGACTGCTGTGTCTATGTGCTTCCCACTTGCAAGTATAAAAAAACTTTTCTGAACACACATACACACCGCACAACTTTAATATATTATTATGTTGTGTGTGTATGTTTGAGTGAGAAAAAAAGAGAAAACTAAAATGATTATTCGTTAATAGACTTTCTAAAATATACGTTTAACTAGCAAAGTGAAAGTATTAAATATTAACCGAGAATTCAATTGAAGCCTCCTATATAACCTATGAAAGTTAAAGCTATTTATAAACAAAAAAGTAATAAAAAGTTTTTCTTGAGAAAACATGTGTAATCTTGGAGATAGTATTTTTTCATAATAATAATAAAATGATATGCCGATATGATTCAAGGTTTGCATGTGTGCTTTTAGATGTAAGTAATATTTAGTATAACAGTTTAACTGTATGAATGTATGTGTGTATGTGTGTGAGCCTGGATTGTTTAAGATTCCCTGAATATTTATTAGGTTAAACGTTACCCGGAGAAAGAGAAAAAAATGTTAATCTATAAAAAATATTTGGATATTGCGTGGGATATTGCTAAGAAAAATATGTAGGATAAACTGAGGGTGGTGGTGGTGATAAATATGGTAATTTATTTTTATACAAAGTATAATATGTAATATTTGTGTTATATGTCCACAATATAGAGGAAGATAAAGGGAGAAAAAAGGAATACATATCAAAAGTGAAAAACAAATTTAATAGAGCATCAAAGAGAATCATGATACGGTTGAAATATATAGAGGTATAGGTATGTATGCATTGCTTTAGTTAAAGTGAGCTCAATGGACTTGTATGCGTATTTATGTTAATATGCACTACAACATCAACACAATAGCACCTTTAAAATGTTTTTACAAACAAACAAAACAACATCGATATGATACTTTGAGACATTCTCAAAATTTGTTCTTTTACACTTCTTGAGAGAGAGAGAGAGCTGCGAACTTGGATAAGCCAGCAACAAAACAATTCAAAGGAAATGGAGTTCTCTTTATGGCTATATGATATGTATAAACTCGTTAAATGCTAACATCACTCAAGTTCACATAACACATAGTCATTCGACAACCTAAAAAATGTTTTCCCGAGAACAGATGTAAAAGGAAACCTGCGAAAAGGATACATTTAACATTATTATGACTGTGGCACATTATTATTATTATGTGTACTCTTTCAACAACAACAAATGCCACGCGTGCGGGTAGGGCGTGTATAGTACACACTGTGTACAGAGAAAAGCCTAGTTTAACGAACCATTATTATTTTGTTGTTGTTCAACTTGCAAGAATGAAGATTGAATGGAAGTCTCTCATCTTAAGTAATTACCATTTTGTTTTCGTTGACGTTCTTTTATTATTATTACTTTATTACATTTAAGGTGCGACGCAGAATTTTAAGGCCGTAGATCCCATAGTGAAATGAACTACCTGAATAGCTATATATTTTGAATGGGAGCACTTTTAAGTATATATTTTTTCAAAAATCCTAGTAACCATGTAACCTAATCATCCTGAAATTTGTTTTCTCCCCAGCGAAACTTGTATGTTATTTTCTCGAAATTTAACTACATGTTTTGGCGTAAATATTGGGACAAAATTTTACGGTAACCCTTTTAACACCGGAAAATAGGGCTACAGTTACAATAACTTTTGATAGACATGTTGTACCTAGAGTGATCCCAATAAAAGATATAGCCATTCAAACAATTTGTTTTACTATGGAGTTAAATATCATCATGGTTTTTTTGTGGCTATACCTTAATAATCCAAAAGAGTATTAGACCCCTATGTAATATTATTGTTTACTTTGAATTAATTAATTCAGTAACGATGAAAGCCCAGTGATCATATAATATCAACAACAAGAATACCAAGCAATTTTTTTTGTCATAATGCTTATTACATAATCCATGTGGATCAATCCACGCGCCATTTATTACCTCAATTAGGTTTATTTTATGTGCGCTATCAAAACAATTATTGGCGGCATAGCAGCCGACAAAACACGGTATATATACCAACTTACATACATACCCATACCTACATCATCATCGCAATCATTATATTATTAGCAGATCCTGTGCAGTGAACAAAAAGCATAATCCCTATAACCACTTTCTCTAGTGAAATTACTTTCATTCCTTTATTTATTATACATTTCCATTATTTGATCAAACAATAATAAAATGTGACATGATGAGTAGTAAAAGTAGATAATGAAAGCAGTGATTCTGTTATTTGTACTGCCGCTATATGTTATACATAATATTGTGTATTACCACTGGTGACAATTGTAAGCTTGCTGAGTAAAGGGAAAAGCTTACATGATGATGCCATGTTGTTGGTTCGTAGAAACACTAAGTGTGAAGTGGTGCACACAATTAAGTCATTGAAAGGATAAATGCTCTTGAGAGTGTATCTTGTGCGTTTGTGTTTCTCGTACGATATAAATAATTTTTGTAGGATGCTGTTTCCATCGTTTTACTAATAGACCAGTTATTAAATTTACTGTAGTAAATACATAAGTATTACTCAAGCTGAAAAAGCCAATAAAGAAAAGAGCAGAGTAGTGGTAGTGGTGGTGGTGGACCATCAGCATTATCATAGCCCTTTATTACTCACGTTCTTTGCCCAACACATGTGCATTTTTGAAAGAGGAAAGTATCAGAGTACTCATCGAACAAAGATTCGACTATTTTAGGACAGGCGAGAGAAATATGTTATATATTTATTATTATGTAAGTGTGCAAGCTTGACTGTTCGAAGTGGCTTGGGTGAGTGACTGAGTGGACATTGTGCAGTTGTTATATTTATGTTTACCCAGTGTACTACTGCTTTTGTATTGCAGTTGTCACGAAAATACAGGACGATGGCAATAAGAACCACATGAATACGGTGATAGACTTGACTAGCCAGAGAGATAGAGGAAGAGAGAGAGAGAGAGCTTTTTCTGGCAATAACGCAAAGGAGCAATGTAATAGACAGCAAGAGAGTGAGGGGGAAGAAAACACTTTTGTTCTTTCACTAATACAACTCTTCTCTCACTTGCTTTCCCCACACAACTATTACACAATATAACAAAATGGAGAATCAGCAGAGTGAATGAAATAAGTACACAAAAGAAGAACAAGTGATGTTATTAATATTATTAGATTTCCGACGTGGTTTGGCTTGTGGCTCACACACACACACACGCAGTGTGTGCGAGATAGATAGATGAAGAACGGAGAGACAGAGGAAAACGGGGAAATGTAGAAGGATAATGTGAAGAAGAGAGAAAATGGAATCAGCTTACCACACAGAAAAAAGGATAGTACCACAAAATAAATGCCATGTACTAAAGCTGCTCTACATCACTCATCATCATCATTTAGCCATGTACACACAGCTAGTTGAACACTGACAAGGAAACACGTATAATAATTTTCTCACTGTTTTTCCTTAAATTGCTCTTCAATTGGTACATCTTCAGTGGCGAGTGGCAACTACACGATGACCTTTAAAACTGTGTGTGTGTGTGTGTGTGTGTGTGTGTTTGTCATTTCATCTTTTATTAGATAATACGTATTACTTATCCAGCGAATCGTATATTATTCAAGTACGGATTCCAAGCAGTCGTTGGAGCTGGACGGCCAAACCATGTAATTCAATACGTTTTCCAGGAAAAGCTCAAAACGCCAAAGTACTAGCCGTGATCTGTAGATGTATGCGTGTACTCATACATAAAATAGATAGGTGCAATTAAAGTAGGGGCACTTTTCATGATCCCTTTGTTCGTAAATGGCAGCGGGATTTAAATGAATAAGAAACAACAAAAAAGAATATTTTGATCTTTACATTTTTTATTATGCGTTCTGCTGTATTCTATGTAACTGAACCATGTTATATTTTTGCCATTTTGAAAGTTAATATGAATTTTGTATGAAAAGTTATACTGTCTTCGTCCAAGGATTATTATGCTGAAAGTTGACGGAGATGATATACTATGAAATTTTCTTGTTCACTTTTTGCATTGGTGTATGTGATTTAACTTATTTAACAACATATTTATGATATCTCTCTTGCTATCGATTTCTGCTTAAAACAACATGCATAAAATATTTGCATTTTTATATAAATGTCCATTCTTATAAAAAAAGTTGAACGCGTGGATTATTAACTTTTTGTCGATAAAACATTGCTTTATATGTACTTATAATAAAAAGTAGACGTAAACTTTTTAAGAGTTCAACAAAGACAAAAGGCTCCGCAAACCATGGCCGGTAGCTTGCCTGCTGCATTATTATGTCCCAACAAAATGAGAAATATCAAGGTTTATTGGACTAAAGTAAAGTAATGTTACAGTTCAATTTAACCATTACAATGTTCCTTGGTTATTGCAATTGCATTTATTAATTTTCTTCTCAATCATTTCACTTTTAGCACACAAAAACTTGCTGCTTTGAAGGAAGATAAAAGTTCCCCGTTTACTTTTGAAACTCATGAAAGAGTAGCTCGTTCAACTACCTTGCTGCGGCCCTTTCAATAATATATATGGCTTGGTAATTAGTCAATGGCTTTTGGGCCAACATATC
>JAITYZ010002948.1:0-33683 GCA_027744595.1 Paronellides praefectus
TTTGATTCAATCATGACATAGGTATATCGTGTAACATATCATTCGAAACGTCTTTTTGGTCACAAAAGTGCTTCTTCTGACAGTTTAATAGGGTTTATTTTTAGCACTACTGCTACCGTGTGGTGATGTTGATGAAGGTAAGATTATAAAAGAAGACGAGTCAGTCATAAAGCGACAGATATGCAAAATATACATTAATATTATGAAGTTTAGTAAGAAAAACATGATAGGCAGTTATTATGAGCTGACTGTATGCGCACACATATACATATATCATTTTGTTATTATAATTCATTATTAGTAGTATTATTAGTATTTATTATTACTGGAGGAGGATGACAATGGATGACTTGGTCTCCAACCTACATGGCCTTGGATTAGTTTTGCTTCCTTCCATGCAAATAATTGACATATACACACGGCTACTCTCACACAGCAGGCAAAATGATGGATAATAAGCAAATATTTTTTTATACATTTGAAATGGCAAATATTATCAGCCATTATTATTAGAAGCGATCTAATGTGAACATAACGACAACAGAGTGTGCCGAGGATTTGCTCTATTTTATTGTGAGGCATTGGTATGGTTAGTATTTATCATGGGATATCCGAAATCAAAACTAAAAGTCGATGATGTTTAATGGGAATAAACTGTGCATTGATAACCCATGAGATAACATATTGTGGCATTTTCCATAAACCAAAAAAATAAAATGTTTACCTGTCTAGGAAATGAGTCTGTCTTGAAGTTAAATATTATCAAACTGGAAAAATCCGTTGTAATCAGGAATCAATAGCAGGATGAGTAATTGATGTATCTCTACATATTGTAGTCCACATGTGTGCAATTTATGAGCTGTAGACGTATTGTCAATACGGTATTGACCATCAAAATTTATTGCAATTGAAAATAATTGAATAAATAAATAAATAAATAATAATGGATGGATACGAACCACATAAGTTCCAATCTTGATAGCATGTTAAACATTGAAGATTGAATTTCGATTAGCATGACCTGAAATTAGTTGACTAATATTTGTTTTTTATTTGAACAGCCAATCAAACTACCCCGCGCATTGTTTAACAAAGTGTTCAATAAATTTGTCATTTATCCTTGAGAAAAAAATAACTTGTAGACTGACATGGACTGGAAAATTGGTAGTAGATTTGAAAATGGAATGTTAAGAGAAACAGCTCTACTTTTTATGTATATGTATGTAGGTATATGGCACATACTTAAAAGTATATAAAAAAATATAAGTTTTAAAGTTTCTTGAATTTTTTAATATGAACATTTTTACTGGAGTTGATTGTTATGAATTATGCATCCAAATTATGTTGGTAATGGTGATAAGATGGTAAAAATCATCCGTTTTCCTGAATAAATACTGTGAGATGAGTTGATGTAAGAGCAAAGGTCTTCGTGGAATTCATTTTGCAAGGATTTGTTTGTTCAGCCGGTCGTATGTCACGCTATAGACACCGTTCCGAGTTAAATGCTGAAAATTGGTTTATAGTGGAACACAGGTGGGGAGAGATGAAATACGAAAATTGGAGAAGTTACGAGCTGAAAATTGGTACATGGGGGAATTGTGACATACTCAACATCAATATGATATGATATGCTATCGGTTACTCTCACCACTACTCAGGTATCACCATCACCTCAGGTGGCAAGAAATAGCATGCAAACCATTATTGATTTAGAGCTTTACAAGTTCATACATACAACTGTCTAGTTTGTTCTAATTTCTATCTTTTCGGGAGTAGTAGGCAGTAGTAGTCATGAACAGCTTTGTCCCTTAAAACACAGTCTGATTTGTGTAAGTAAACTATATTGGTACTTATAAAAACAGAATTCCAATGAATTTTAAATATAATGTTGATGTATTTATTCTAGTCTATAGATAAATTCAGCCAGTTCCCATTGCACCTCGTAACACTTGAAAGAAAGATGAAACGTGTCTGAAATTACATTTCCGTTTTGGAATCTAATAATACCGACTACATCATAGATTGTGAGTGCTCTGAGCAAGTGAGCTAATGCTATAAAACGCAAAATTGAAAAGTAAATTACCTACTAATTTACATTTATCATGATGATGTGATGAGTAAGCAGTAGGCTATAGAAAATAAAATAATACATTTAACTACAAAAAACGTTGTAACTTATTCATAAGCATTAGCTGTACTTCCACCTCAAGTGACATGATGGTAGAGTTCATCAAATCAAAGTACCCTTTTGTGACACTTTCCCGACTGTAACGTCTGAAATTGCAGCGTGACGTTGGGACGCGATGGGCGGACGGACGACCGACAAACAATCCAAGCAAATTAACATATTCTCCAACGAAGACCTTCGTTCTTCTGCGAATGCTTAAATAATGGTATGATACCCGACCCGACTTATAGGCAGGTATCCATTAGCACAAGGCACTTATCATCATCCTAAGCTAATGACTAGCAGTAATGAGATCTAATGGGAACATAAGTGATTGTTCATCTGCTCTCCGTGGTACACATACATACCTACACACATTTATCATTTATATTGAAAACCAAAGATGTTGTATTTGTGTTTTATGGCATTATTCCATGCAATCAGAGCAGCGGTGGCGCTGCCATTACGGATTACATGACAGTTGCGATATACGAAGATAATGTAGAATAAACTTAATAAACCATAAAAGCTAGAAGTAAATGTGGCCCGAGCGAGTAGTGTACTTAAACTTACCCATTTTTATGTAGTGTAGTCGTGTTATTGGGTAGCATTATGTATTATGTTTCTTCCTTTTCTTGATTACTTGGTTTATTTGGCAGTAGTGGTGGTTGTTTAATGGTTGGATTGAATGTCTGTGTTGGTTTTGATATGATGTGCGTGCTATCCACTGGCAGCAGATATAGCCTAGCCGGTACAAAATGCAGGATACTCCTACACATGTAGTCGTATCAAATGTCAATCAATAGGAAATGGTGGTAAGCAACTACACAAAAGTGATGTTTGCTGGAGCATTACTTTGAACTCAAGTTACGTCTTAATGTTCCATAGAATTCATTCACATCACAACTACAACGCGCAAAGCACATATTCTATAATATTGCCTAATTCCTTGTCATTGTAGAAATGAACCAATATGTACTCTCGTACATACCCGCCGGTCAGAGTTCAATTTCCATTCATCCTCCCAATTCTCTAAGGTGAAATGCTGGATTGAAGTTTTACGTTTCCAAAGTAATTTCAACAAAGCAAACTCGATCTCAGACAAACAGACGTAATATCGTATTCCCATAAAGTACAGGAAGTGAGTTGCATGAAAGGAGAAACGACTATTGCAAGTTGATTTTTGTTGGAAAGTGCCGTGGGCAATCCATTTATTACCTGCATACCTTCACATTACAGCGTGAAAGGCATGATGATGATGGCAAGGCAGAAGGAGCACATTTGCTAGTTGGTTTTATCTGGCAATTTCTATCCTTTTGCTTTGCTGCCTTGACTTTGCTCTCGGCAAAGCAAAGCTCTTCTGCTGTGGGTTTGAGTAGTTTGGTCGGCGTCCCACTGTTTTGCAAATATGTAATATTGACTCTTCGGCTTTCCCCTTTGATTCAACGTGACATTCAAAATTTCCCATAATCGCTTTGCTTTTGGTTGAGTTTGTTAGATAGTTGGATGCGATGCGGGAAAAGTCATAATATCGGATTCGCAATAATAACCGCTTGGGAAATATTCTTTTAATGGCTGGTCGGACTATAATACTTTGCCAGGGGGCGGACAATTTAGAAAAATATAATGTTTTAGTAGTGGTTGGTTAATGACTATAACCTTTAAGTTTTTGAATATCAAAATTTTCTCCATTTGCTGTTAGCTTGAATTTAATCGCACATGTATGATTTATATTGTAAATGTTTTTGTAGTTTTTGCGAAAAATATAATTTAATGCTTGTCATGATGATAATTGAATGATATATGATATATTTTTCACATAATGCAATGTAATGGTTTAGTGCGCTTTTCAAAGTTGTAGTCTAACGTGGCGTGGTGGTTAGTAAAAACATTAGGTCTATGAAAGCTATTTTGAGCGCAGTTGTGAAAGTATTTTTTTATAATAACCGCATGTTGGTGGTGGTATATGTGATGATGATGCATGAGTGGCGAGGTGGTGTGAACGCATGTGAAACTTGAAACATGTTATGAATGAAGGATGGATGGGAAGATACCCAACCTAAAAACCATTATATATGGATGCATTACAAATTGGATAGGGAGGAGGGAAAGTAGCAGGGGAAAAAAGTTTCCTTTCCCTTCTTCGTTCCCTTCCACAACTCAAGAAAAGCATATCTACTAAATACGTTTTATTTAAATGTTGTACTGTATTGCATCACAGATAACGGTAACGTTACGCTGAAAAGGTGTTTCAAAATAAACTTGTCTTGTTAAGTGCTCTGTGAAGCATATAAAAGTTTCTCTATTACTTATAGACGCGTATTTTTCCCCTTTTTATGTAGCTGATGTTTGATTCATGTGAAATATATAGCAGACTTATGAAGAACAGCCTACGTTTTTCTTAAGCATATCATGTTGTCTGTCGGCCATACCCAGGATATTTTGAACACTATAAGGAATTTTTTGTGTTTTTATTTTGGGGAATTAACACTTTTAGGTCAAACGGGTTCGAAAACCAGGTCACGCGGTTAACCCCATGGGGCAGAGTGATAAATAACTGATTTTAGCTTCTTTTTAACATTTGTCTTGCGATACTTCATTCGAAAGGTCTCATAGTCTCATTGAGTAACGCAAAATTAAATTGTTGCTTTCTCGTAAAATTTTATCTCTAGAGACAACGCGCGAATTTTGAACGGATGGCGGGGAAGTTACGTATGTAGTTTTAATAGTACTTTATAAGAAAAGTAGACAATTTCTAATTAAATATTTATAAGAACTGTCTCATTAAGATCAGTCTAGACGGTTCTTTCTTACAGCTTTGCTGATCTTTATGCCTCCCTATATTCACATTTGATCCTGCTGATTTACACAGATGCACGACATAATGTTATTACGAACTTTGTCTGTTTAAGTCTATAATTATTTAATTTTTAATTTGTGAAAATAATTGCATAAAATGTTGTTTAAATGCTTGTGTGTTTTAATGATGTTAATATAACTGTTACAATTACAACTCATGCATTCAACACTCTTTCTCGTTGCGGGTTCATAGCAGAATTATAGCCTACTTTCTAATTGCGTGTATCGTCTTCCTGTCCATGACCGGTTATTTCTCAGTCCATATATTCTCTGATTTTTAACTCTGTGCTTGTGGTCAATAAAAAAATAATGCCATGCGCCTCAACATAAAATAATATTTGAATGCCAATTGTGTTTTTTGTTGATGCAAAGAATTAAGGTACTTGGAAGTAGGTCCTTAACGAATTTCATGTTCCTTCTACAATAAGAAGCTTTCTTCCGACTAGTCTGTTCAGAGTTAGCTTCCCGGATGCAAGTTCCACAAAGATATTCAAAACTCAAATGGAATGTTGGAAATTGTTGTATTTTAATGTGAAATTCAAGCTTCGATAAAATATGAAGAGCGAATTGTTAACACCTATTTGCATTTGCGAAAACTTTTATTTGTTTATTAACATTTATTGTTTCAAGCATGGTGTTTTCACATGCCTACATATATTTTATTTTACTTTAGTTTCTAAGTAATACTTTGTTTAAAAAAAATCGATCTCATTTTCTACTTTGATATGTTTTGTATTCTGCGAAGCTTTATTACGCGGTTCTGTTGAACGGTTGAAAGACAGGTATAATTCGTTGATTCATGTTCAATATCTGGAGAGAGTAATGTTGCCCGTCATATAAGCAACTCACTCATTATATTCTCATTATTGCGCGCGGCTCATTCTCATTTCAAGATGTCTGTCTGCCGGCTAGAATTCCGTTTTCTCGAAAACGATTCGAAATTTTAGGAACCGCTTTCCAGACAAACGCAGACGTCCAGCTAAAGAACACGAAATAATAAAGAACAATGCTTGATTCTTAATATGTGTATTAAGAACCACACTAGTTCCAGCTTCAGCTTATGTGACTTTTTCTTACAGCTTAATCATGTTTCTTTTAAAGGACATTAAGGTGTATGGTGGTGGAGTCTAGGTCAGAAAGAACATTAAACCTAATGAGAATATATGATAAATAAACAAGAATCATACATACAAACAGTTGACAGTAAATTAAATCATAATTTAGGAACATATATGTCTACGTCATATGTACGTACATTATGATTTTGACAAGTGCATTTCCTTGCAAATTAAAAAATTCAATTCCATAGTTCCATGAAATGAAATGAGTTTTACAATGACGTAGAGATAGAAGGTCATTTAAGGATTATTAGTTGATTTTTTCAGCTAGTAATTTAAAATTTAAATGGTTTCGTCATTTATTGTCTCATAAAGTTGACCGCATATGGTATACTATATGTACTAGTTGTAAACGACACGACAGACGAAGAAAATACTTATTCTAAATAATATGTAGCCGGTTGGTTGTAAGAAGTTAATTGATTTTTATATTTCATGTTACATACATCACCTCATTCGGTGTTTCGCGTACGTATAAGACATGGCATCAATTTTTGTGTAAACCGGAGATGAGAGAAAAAAGTAAACCTAGCGAATGATACTTTGTAGAGAAACATAAATGTTGGAATTACATTGGCCAAGTTAATTACATGCATCAATTATTACTTCACTTATAAATTCTGTAAAAGCAGGAAACCACAATATGGAAACTTTGTGGTAAAAATACTCAGTAGCAGTTGTCATATTGTATCTGGTGCATGCAGGTAGTATCTACATAAAAAATCCCTTTGACTAATAAACTTCTACTTGAATCCCATCCATCATTTCGATCCATTCATTCATTATTTCAAATTCTGCTAGATATTATACCGTTGGGACTTCAGCTCATTCCCTTGTTTATTTACCTTGGGTGTTATTGATCATTAACCTAACTTTGAAGTGGTTTTATATTTCAAATCGTATTTGTAGTTCACTCTAGTTGCTATTCCTTATAGCTTAACCTAACCCAACTTAGCCTATAATCTGTGTACTTACCTGCTCAAGTCTGTTAAGGTCTAACATAATCTGTTAAAGTGTTTTGATTTAAATATTGGATGAAAGTATCAGTAATATTATCAACTGTTAAGTATTGCATGTTTTTGGTTTACGTATATAAAACAGGAGATTAGATTTTTTTAAAGTTTGTGTATTTACATTACGTTTCCGTTTACATTATTGTACAGAAGTGTGTCGCATGTCAGATGACAAAAGTAATACTATTAGTTAAGTATCAACACATGATCATTGATCATTCATCGCCAGTTTTAGCTTTATATAACCAGTAAACCGTTTTGTTTGTTAATAGGTTCAACAAGAAGAGCTAAGCCAACCACAACAACCCGTCATTAGTAAACAGCTAATACTGTAAGTATTTTTTAACCATTCGATTCAACCTTTTTATAAATACCGGCAATACCATATTACTGTTATCTATCACTATCGTATTATCATGTCGTATCATCAAGTCAAAAGCAATAAAGTCACGTATACCAGAGCACTATTGTACTTTTGAATTTTTGAAAATATTTCCCACAAATTCAATCAAAGCGCATCTATTCAATACTAGTAATGCCGAGTCGGCATTGCCGACATGCTACGTATTCCAGTATATTCGAACATGGCAACGTCGTGCGTCGAAATTCATTTGTATTAAAATTTGACCCACATCACGATAATTGCTTCGCATCTTTCCCGCCACCCCAGTTCGTTGACGAGGCGAAATTGCCACTTATCCCCCTTTAATCCCTTTCCCAATACTCCTTTTCTGATACTTTCACAACCCTTCGGATATTTCATTAAATTCAGAGCAAGTTACTTTGGCCGTCAGCAGTATTATCAGAAATAACACAACAGCACAGCTTTGATGATTGACAAGAACTGCCTTTTTTATAATCATCCAATGAAAGGTGTAGAATTTTCGTTCAAACTTTGAAATATGGCGCTAATTTTTAATTTTTTTTTTGCATTTCAGTGGTATTTACTACAATCTATTGGAACGCAAACACACAACATATCACCATCACCACCAACAAACCCTGCTGCTATCACTATAACCGCAACAACAACAACAAGGTCAAATCTACAACAACGAGTGCAGCAGCATTAGTTTTTACTTTTTAACCAGTCAATTTTTTACAGAAAAAAATGCAGAAGTAGTTTTTGATAAGATTACAAAGTATTGACAATTTTAAATACTATATCGATAAAAATTAATTATTCCTATAAATGTTGGGAGGGGCTACTCATCATGTTTTTTTAATACCAAGGCTACGAAAATAACAAGTTTATATTGGTAACAAAACGTGTGATTTTCTAGGGGAAAGCGTTTTCTTCCCAATTTTGATCATCATTATGTGTGATATAACTTCTATTTGTATCTATTTGGACTGAAAAGTTACAAAAAAAATTAGTGTATTAATTTACTAAATTTGATAGTTGTGAGATCTCCGATATTTAATCGCCGTTATTGTTGTATCATCATCGTTGTGTGGGCTACTGTTACCTTCAAACAACAAGTCAGATGAGTCATAAGAACGGTGGGAGTGATAAGAAGAAAAACCAAAATGATATTATTCAGTTGAATAACATGCCAGGGAGCACCCCAAACCCGGTTGGAGTAAGCGATGTCACAGATGGTGTTCCCCGTGTACGACTGGCAAGCTTTGAGAGTAAGTAAAAATATATAGATGTTTTGATGTTTCATTTCTGTTATTTCGTGAACAATTCTAGTTTTAAGCTAGTTTTAAGCCATTCAGTTAAGCTACGTAAGCGTCTGTGGAGTGACCCAGCAAAACTATATATCTTTGTAAAATACAAATGGTAAAGCTTGCATTGCATTAAGGTTTAAATTACTTAATAATAAACCTAATTCCAGAAAAAGTATATGACAGACTCACTAAATATGAATTATTGTTAAAGCAGTTAAAGCAGTGGTCCTGGTCCTTTCCTTAATCATTGTTAGGTTTCGTATAAAAACTTTAATGCAATCGTCCTATGAATGTAGACTTGTGACTTTAGTTGTTCTTTGTGTTCTAAAGTTTATTTCTTGTTGATGCACCGACCGATGTCTTTTGTTCTTGGATATGTTCTATGGCTTTACTTAAGTACAGAGATTCATATGAGAATGTGGATATGAAAGTTTTTACGCCGTATCACATCGCAGTTCTTATTTTGGTAAAATATGAGAAATTATCATTTTAGGCTAGTTCACATTGTATCCAGCGAATACGTAGCTTAAGAGGCGTTTATATTACAGATATTCATTGAATTGAAGTGGAAGATGAATTTACATATTATATGTGCGGCTATTTATGGGTTTTGCCATTCATTCATTTGTGCAACCAAAAGTAACGAACATAAAACTAATCGCCCATACTATTTTGCCAAGAAAAAAAAGTTGGCTTGTAGGGGGCCAGATGTACATGGATGGATGGCTTGTAGAAAATGGAGGGGTTTCTCTTGGTCTGTCCATCCGTCCATCCTTTTCCATGATTTATTTATTATTGGCAGGGAAGCATCCGAAATGGCTCTCTCCTCCTCCCACTCTTTCTTTTTTTTCAGAGTCGACTTGACGTGATTTCATTGAGGAAGCATGAGAATGGGAACTGGATTACTACGGGCTACCAAATTCAGATACTCAAAATCTACATATAAATATTTAAATTTTAGGCATGTGGTATAGACATTGTATATAACATTTACGTTGTTCATTGTGTGTGTGTGTGTGTGTGTGTGTGGGTGTGGCGGTGATTGTCTCCTGTTCTTTTGCCATTATTATTATTATTACTATTATTACCACTCTTCTCCAAAATAAACATATTGCCAAGGGAAAATTACACTGGCTGTATGAATAATAAAGGGACGACTGGTTATATATTGTTGAAAAAGAGTTACTACTATAAAAACGGATTGTAGTTCATCTGAAATAATACGTATCCACTAAAGTTGTGTACATTAAGTATATTATGTACATATGTCGAAAGTAGGCCTTTTTCATTCATACATGTCAAGGAAAGCGGGGAACTGCAAAAATTGTAGCATTTTTTTTGCTGGTGGAGGGGCAAAAAAAGTGTAAAAAATGGAGAAAGTATGATGATGACGTTGGTGGTAGAGCTGAGCTGAGTGAGTTGGGGCGACTTGCAATCTTAATGGATTTCTGAGACTAAAGAACAAGCAATACATTGCATACATACATACCTACTTGATATCTGCCTACACAACAACAACGTATGAGAGTTACATGTTATAATGATATTAATTTTGGGAAATACAATACAAAATACAAAGCCTTTCATAATAAAGGTAGATAGGTATCTCTATATTTCTATGCCCCTTGGTAGTACAAAGCAATGTTTTTTATGTATTACTCTTATAACATCACGATAGTGGTAATGTTTAGTGATTTGACTAGACTTGAAGAAAATTGGAAGAATGCTCGACACCGAAGATAGACTGCTTATTCCTTGCTTTTCTACCAAAAGTCTGCCTGTTTCTTGTTCTTCTGTCTTATCATTTGTCACGTGTGTGTATTTGTGTTTAGATAGGTGGTAGTAGGTAGTGGAGCGGAGGAAAAGGGGAAGATAAATGATTATCTCTTTAAGGTGCATCTATTGGAGCGTAGTAGGAAAAAGAAGAATAGATACACTCAAGAAAGACATGGAAAACTAGGCTGGTGTATTGTAGTACATGAGAATTTTTATCGAGTATTCTAGATTGCAAAAGGTAGAGGAAACGGGAGATGGATGATGGTTATCACTTTTGGATAGATGAGATAGGTTTTTTGGGGGGAACTGGAACTGCTTAGCGTAATCACCTTGTTGCATCAACATAAACTATGCTGCCTGTCCTCTGCATCATTAGCATTATTATTATAATTTTGTTGTCTATTATACTGAATGAGTGTTTGTGTTGTAATATTTATGGGTTGGACACTGTAACTATAAAAAGAAGGGCTTTATTTTTGTATAAAAAAATAAGTGTCATACAAAGTGTCTGTGTCTATGTATAACTCGGAGGATGTAGAATATAATGGATTTGTATTGGTGTACAAAGTATCTATGCAGGTGAGCATGTGTCTTGTGACTTTAATGAAAGATTAATGATGGTTACATGTATTATGTTGCTGTTAAAGCTGTTAGTTAGGTTAGATTGTAGGTAATGTAATAATAAAAAAATATATTTCAAGGTAGAGAATTTATATGGTTTGTTGTGAAGTTGCGCATGAGAATTGTGGGGAGAAAAGGAAAGTGGGATTATCATTTGCCTTTTGTTGAGCTAATTATTATATAGTGTGCAGTACGTCGCTGTGTGTGCTGTGTAAAAGTTTTGTGTAGGTTAGCTAATAATGTGATGGGAAAGGAAAGCTTTAATTACTCGACAACGACATTTGTGTAGTTTTTAATGCTACTCTTAATAAAAAAGGAATAGCTAAAAATTTGCTATCCCTTTGAGTCATCATTATCATGTTTTAGCAGAAATCTAGAGGAAAAAAAGCAAGCTTATTTTGGTAGGAGATCGGATAATAATGGGTCATGTTGATGCTGCTAGTTTGGTTAGTCGTTGTCGCTTGTTCGCTGCCGTTGTTGTGTGCAACTCGCTCTTACTATTTGTACAAATCCCATATCAACAGACACAAATAAGTTGGTTTTTAGTTGGCCGGGGGTACACGTAGAAAAGCAGGCAGGAGGCAAGGGATTGTAAAATAACTTGAAAAAGGAATGTAGGAAAGAGCAGCAGCAGAGAAGTATATGGTTTGACTTTTCACTAATGGCGTTAGGCGTTATGTATAGTACATATTCAAAAGCAATGACACGAAGCATTATAAATAAAGTAGGAAAGGTAAAGAGTGAGAGGAAATGGAAAGTTACCATTTTTTTGTGCTGCTTCACTTCGTGATGCAAATTTTGGGATTCATTCATATTCATGAGCCTTGAGAAAGACAGAGAAAGTAGAAATAAGAAAGATGGTTGTGTGAGTTTGCGACGTTGTCGTCGTTTGTTTATTTATTTAAACTATTTTATTAGCCCTCTATGCTTTGCTTGTGTTTCTAAAGCTGTTGAGGCTGAAACAAGATGATGATGATGATATGGTGTCTTCTACTTTTTCTTCTTGCTAAAAGTTTTTGCTACGTTTTGCAACACAGGATGGTGATGTTTCTGTGTTGTACTTTCTGGTAGCATTTTAACAGTCATTCCACTCGTTCAAGCTTCTCTCTCATGAGAGTTGTCGTCTTTTTTTCTGGAGCAGCTAATTAGCATTTACTCCATCTCTGATCCTCCCTCTTGTCTATCAGTTTTATTACGCTAAGGCTACTAATCTCTTTCATTTGACGGGGTTTGTCTGTCCGGCCGTCCGGCAGTTAACACGATAACTTGAAAAGGGTTGCAAATTTTTTAATTGTTTTTGGTAGTCGATTTTGCCCAAAATATCGGTCGAGGTCGTTAGCCGAGCACCAATGTGCCTCTTCCTTACACCTTACCAAAATCAGCTGCATATTCCTGAACGAACGTATTGATCAGTATGTTAACTATGTTGGCATATAGCAAGTGACATCTCAATCGAAAGCGCTTGAAGTTTATTTTGTGACTTTGAAACTGAAATGACGTAATTAGCTCATTAACGTCAACGTTACGTGTTTATTATTAAGGACCGCTTGAGGTTCTTTATAAATTTGCTCAGTTAATCTGCCGTATATTTACAAACAAGAACAGAACGGTAGGATTGATTTATTTATTTATCCGTTCGCGTTTTTGTTGAAAAAACAACAGCCACCACCAAGAATTGAACTTACGATCTCAAGCTTGTGAGTCGAGTGCTCTAATAGATGAGCCACGAGGGACTCATATAAGCCAAGGCAATAATAAGTCCTACTTGTCTAGCAAGTACAAAAAATTGACTTTGGCCTAATCAATACCTCTCATCAAGGTGATCACGTTTCAACATATGACATGACTCAAATCTGACCCCAAAGAGGTCAAATCAGGGGTCAAAGATCAAAAAATGACTATGGCCTAATCGATAGAGGTCATCAAGGTGATCATTTTTGACATATGACCATGACCCTAGGTTGACCTTAAAGGGGTCAAATCCGGGGTTAAAAATGACTTTGGCCTAATCGATAGAGGTCATCAAGGTGATCATTTTTGACATATGACCATGACCCTAGGTTGACCTTAAAGGGGTCAAATCCGGGGTTAAAAATGACTTTGGCCTAAACAAGGTGATTACGGTTCAACACATGACATGACCCAAATATGACCTTAAAGAGGTCAAATACGGGGTCAAAGGTCAAAAAATGACTTTGGCCTAATCGATGGAGGTCATCAAGGTGATTACGTTTCAACATATGACATGACCACAATCTGACCCCAAACAGGTCAAATCCGGGGTCAAAGGTCAAAAAATGACTATGGCCTAATCGATAGAAGTCATCAAGGGGATCATTTTTGACCATATGACAGTGGTAATTATTACGTAATATGTTAAATGAATTACGTAATGTGTTAAATGAATTACGTAATATGTTAAATAAATTACGTAATCAGTCAAATTAATTACGTAATCAGTCAAATTATTTACGTAATATGTAAAATAAATTACGTAAATCAGCGGTCCTTCCTTCAGGTTTTACCAGAGTTTATTTCATTAGTAATTTGTTATGTTACTCTTACGTATTAGGTATTTTAACTTTACTGCCTAAATTTCTTTACATCTTACAAGGGTTTGTGTTTTGTGTTTTATCCCAAATCTTTACAAATGCAAATGAAAGGCTTAATGTAGTAATATACGAGCCTTCTCCACAATACTGTAAATTTCCCAAACCTTATTTTCTTGCACTGAACCTATAACGATAGGCTAATTAGAAATCAAAATCGAGAATTTAGGCAGACATCATTAGGAATATACTCCGGCAAATGAGTAGCAAGGAAGATGATATCCCATGTCGTCGCCCAAATTATAGAATATTCTTAATCCCTGCAGGATTCTCATTTCTTCATGATGGCCCCATTGATTTTTGCTTTTTTCTCCATAGCTTGATCACACAACTTCATTATCATTTGCTCTATTGCAACACAGCAGCTAGAAACTAATAATCAAAGCTTTGCTCGGATTTCCTCTAACTATCTCTCCATCTCTCATTTCCGTTTATCAACTTAAAAGTTACATAATCAATTTTGCAGTGGTGGTGGAAAAGTTCAAAAGTGATTTATCCTCTTATATTACTTCCTTCTTAAATCTGGCCTAGATGCATGGATGAGTGGATTTTTCTTACCAACGACTTTTATAAGAGGGAAAAGGTGATGTAATGATATTTTGACAAAATTGTCAAAAGTTGATCTACATTTGTGGAATTTGAACGTAGCAAAAGTTGACTAAATTAAATAAAGACCCCAGACAGTTAACGTAATATATGTACCTACATCATAGACGTAGGGCTGAGCAAATGTGATTTTTTAGACGGACAAGCTATTTGCTACAAAATTACATACGCAAACATTTCATGCCAAGGCATGTCAGTGAAGTCGGTGGTGGTATTTGTGTGACATTTTCTGTGACATGAGAATTGAGGATAATATATTTTAAGCAGATATAATTTGCTGTTTTGCGAAAGGTCTCTTTGCTTTACATAAAAAAATTGAGTGAGGTTGCCATCCTGTGTGAGTGTGGGAGAGCTTGTTATTCTGACATCACCCCCACCACCGCTGCTCCTTTTTTAACGCTACGCCCCTTTCGAAAGTGAGTGAACAAGTGAAGGTAAACTATATCATAATATTTTATACATTTTTTTCTGCATTCTCAAAAGAGAGAGACATGTTGACAGTAAAAGTTTGGGTATTTTTGGGAGAAAAAAGTTGTAATGTTGGATGTGGTGTATAGTGTATATGCATACCATAATATTATATAAAAGTGCTGCCGATGGCATTTGACATTTTAGCTATGATGATAATGATGATGATGGACAGAACAGGAGGAGAAGGAGAGAAGACAAGTCAAGTCATTTGAAGAAGAAAAAATGAATGAAAGAGGAGGAGAGGATGATTATAATTATAAAGGGAATATTTTATCGTCATCACTCATTCACTTTGTGGAACATGATGTGATGATGCATAATGTGTCCTATGAGAAGAAGAAAAAGACTAATTCAGAGGAGAGAGCGAAAAAAAGGTTAGGTAAGACTTCTTCTTGATGATTATACGTTGAAAATTGAGAATGGAGGTACCTTTGGAAAATGTAGCTCGTCTCTTCTGCGCTGTTTTACCCTTTAGAAAAGGTCATGTGTTTTGTAAGGTGATGTTGATAATGGGTGCAGTGGATATTGAGGAACTTGCTTTTTTCGAGCAGATGGGGTGAATAAGATGATGAATTTGGAGACTGGTAATAATAGCATGCATAATATGGATGTATATAGGCATATAGGTAGGCATGTATTTATGTACGCTTGTTATTATGAAAAAGGGAACGGTGATAATGGGAAAGGGCAGCAGAAAGGGAAAGAGTGGAATGAGGATACATGAATATTTAAATGTAATAATAAAAGGAGAAAGTTCATTGCGTTTGATGACGATTCTTTTTATTGTATTATTATTATGCTGTAGAAGGTTAAGGTGGATGAGGAAAATGTTTTATGTGAATGGATGGGATCATCACGTCTACTCGGTTTGAATAATGCCGGTATTCGGTGTATCATGAATAATGATGAGCATTATTGTCGTATGCGACCTTATTTTTTTTATTAGGCTAACGTTTATGGACGACGATTTGGTGTGATGAATTAATTATAAACCAGTTAAATCAGGTGGGTATAGTTTTAGGAACCACTTAATCGGAGGATTATGATATGACCATATTCATATAAGCCATGGAAGACTGTACTATCAGCACCATCTATTTTTTGAGCTGCACTGCTTACTTTCTAAATAATAACATTTAACAAAACAGCAGATGGGGTCCGTGATTCCCAATTAGCTCATTGATTTTGTACACATTCCCCGATCCACTCGTCTGCTACTTTGTTTACATAATACAAAATACTACGAAACTACGAAATTCTTCCTGGAACCTTCACCATCGCAATGACATCATAGCATTTCATTGGGATCTCATTATCTCATAAACCGTTGAACCCGTTGACACCAAACTGGTTGAAGATGTACGTTTGCGTCGGTGATCATCATATCACAAATATTGTATTAGGAAATCGCGGGCTTTTCTGGTTTAGAATAATTATTATTAAATAAGGCAAGGGATTATTTACTTGAGGGCAGTGAAAAGAAAATTATTTCTTGACGTTATTTGTTTAAGGATGATTGATGCACCATGTCGAGCTAATTGGAAGGTTAGATTGCACCTACTTATCTATTAAGAATGTATACGATTCGGAAGAAACATTAATAATATTGATATGTTCTTGTCTGGATGTTTTGATGGTGCATGGCTTGTGGCATCATATTGTCTGACACTCTTGTCTTGTCTTCCTGTCATCCAGTCAAGTCTCTCTCTAAAACCAATGGACGGATGTCAAGTATTATAATCATTAATGTGTTAACACAAGAACTACATTTCAGAACCCTGAACTATGCAATGCTTTATGTGCACTCTAGCGGCAGTGTCAAACTTAATTAGATATGTATGTATATCAGAGATACCTACTCAATATCAAAAATAGACTAATTTTCAAAATGGTTTTAAAAAATTATCTAAGTATGCAACATTTTGCATGCATTTTACACAACTCAAATAATTATGTGTATTAAACTGTACAAACGAAGTGTATTTTACAGTTGAAAGTTGTTGTGTCATCCTGGTTTGTCTATTTAAAAAAATGTATGTAAAAATGTATTTAATGTTTTTTTCCTATTTCCTTAAACTTGTAAATTGAAGGATATCTCAAATTCCCCCATGTTGAGTCTTCAAGCTCAAACAAAATCCAGGGCTATTGCTAAAAGATTATGGTGGTTTTTTTTGTTACTACGCTTAATGTAATTTCTCGCTTTCTTTTAATGTAATCTCGGATCGGCGGAAGAAAGTTAGCTATAGCTTTTCTTCAGTCTCATTATCATTACATTATCACTGCTACCACCATCATCATCATTTCTTTCCATCGAGATGGGATTCTTTGTAAGCATGGAAAAGAAAAGAACAATTTGTTTATCAACACTCTCATTATTATCGTGATCAACATCATCATTCTCTTTGTCGCTCCATTCCTTATTATCTTTTGTGCTCTGCTTCTATACTAAAAGCAAACGAGAGAGAAAAAACTTTTACTGACTTGTTTAGCCTTCATAATATTTGTGCGTACATGTTTTAAAGGAGTAAGCTGGTAAATTAATGAGGAAAAGAAGAAAGTTTAAAAAAAATATTTAAAAAAAAACTTATTTCGTAAGAAAAAAAGAGGAAAAGGTATATTTTGGCATAGTCACATCTACACCGCCTTTTGTTGGTTATAAATACCTTTCCATTTAAAAAAATATATATTTTGTCTTGCTCTTGTTGTCCAATTTCCAAAAGGAAAGTTTTTTTACTTTCTCTATATAATAGACAGGATGAGGAGCAGAGGAGTGTATAAAGATGATAATCAGAAAAGGATGATGGAAATAAAGATTGGATTTGTTGTAGTGTTGGTGGTAGTAGTAAAAGAGAGGGAAGAGTTGATGAAAGTTGTTCGTCACTCAGAGAAATGAAATGACTGTACGGAGGGAAAAGAGTGGAAGTGAGTTTTATACGTGAAGAATTTTTTTTTGTGCTGGTTGGCAGTATTCCCGTAGTATGTAGTGTAGCATGTGGTTTAACTTGTTCAATGTTACGTACATGCATAACGTGTTGTTGGGCGAAAGCAAGATGGAAAAATAGAGTACACGGGGTATTTCTATGATGATACCTTATACCTAGATGAGTACGTACGTACAGTATACGTCGTACACTAGGAAGAGAGAGAGAGAGGAAGTAGTTATAATAGTTATGTTATGTGTTATGGTTATAGCTGTTCACAGAAGGATCGATAATATTGACTTTTTTTATATTATAAAAGAGGATGAGAGGGCTTGCATGACGTATGCATGTAGTAATATTGGGTTCTGGGGGACCTTGCGTGCTGTTTGAGTGAGTGATATATATGAACTATAATCTGGCTGTGTGTGTGTGTGTGTGTACGCCAGCGTTTTTGTGGCTGTTGTGTGTAAGTTTATGGCATGTAACTTTATTTTTTTTACTCTAATAAATTGTGGTATGTATTATGTATATGGTATATATATCTAATAGTGGTCTACAATGTAGACTCTACATACTATGTGAAACGGTTATAAAAGGTTTTATATGACACGAAGTAGGATGATTTGATGCTCGTTGGCTTTCTTCACGTTTTAATCTTTGTGGGATTTACAATTAATTGAAGTGTGATGAAATCGGAATCGTCTTGTCGAAGAATGGATTTAATGGAAATATTTATACCTAATGCAATATTCATTCAATTTTCAATTATTGTGACAATTTGATTCATTAATGATCTACATGGAGCTACATATTATGAATGATTCTATTATATTCAATTGATACATTAAATATGAAAGGAATACGACTAGTTAAAAGCTTGGTTGAATAAAATACGGGTATCTGCTTCATGAGAAACTCTGGTTTCCAATTGTTCCTCTATACTCTCTGGGGACAGGAAGATGAACAGGAGAGTTTCATATTATGCGCTTTGAGCAACGAGGTAGTATTATAATATGTAAATAGCTAGTAGTAAGAGATTGCATGGAGGCGACGGACGGGAGGAGACTGGCTGTAAAGTCTGGCACCCGAAAGAAAAAAAGATGCGTTTATCACGAGAAGTTGTGCATTCGTACGTTACATTACATGAGCACACTCGTTCGCACAAGCTCTCACACACATAATATATGCATTAAGAAGTTGCTTCCTCCGTCTTTTCTCCTCTGCTTCACCATTCCAATTGGTGTAGCCTCGTTGTTTTTATGGGTTTTATGTTTGTGGATGTGTGTCTGGGAGATGTGACGTGATAGTTTTATGGAAAGAGGAGAAGGATACTACGACGAGGAAGCAGAGAAAAAAAGACAACAATAGCAGGAGGAGGAATAGCACTACTACTTGTACTACTGCTGCTGCTTCTCCAATAATATTTTATTTTTGTGCACATATGGACAGCGAAAAGAAAAACAAGGAGGAAGAGGAGGAGGAGAAGAGAAGAAAAGTTGTGTTTTATATGGTGTAATGTTATTGGTGTGGTGGTGGTGCTAATAATAATGGAAATAGAGTACGTCTTTTCCTCTCTTGTCTTATTTCTCTGTGGGTTGGCATGAGCTAGCATTGATCAACAAAAAGAGGAAACCAGTAGGGAGATCCCATGATAATGTAATAGTTAGGATGAACTAGATCCATTTAGTTTTCTCCTTGTTTCCCTCAATTGAATTTGAACATATCTTCTTATTTAAGACGAAATAGAATCAAATCATCATCATCATCATCGGGGATTTTTGTAAAGAAATATTTTGTAAACCAAAAGAGTCTTGTTGAGTTGTGTAGACAAGTTACTGCTTGACTATTGACTTGATTAGTTGTTTGGGGTGAAATCATTATCCATGCATCCGGATACATTTTCTATGGACTCCAGGAACTCAGGAGGCACTGACTTCTTTTCATGGAAGGTGTACTCAAGGTGATGGTGGTGGTGGTGGTCGCCGTGGTGGATATATTAGCACTGCCGATTGGTCTAACCAAGTAGAAGTAGAGAGAAAGCAGTAGAAAGCACATTAGTATAGTAGATAGGGTGAAAGTTAGAGAGAAAGTAGAAGACGGCTAATCTGACCTACTGACACTTGATTGAGTAGTTTTTGAATGTTGGACAAAATCCTAACGCGCACTACCACTTGACTTGAGGGGAGGGAAAGTTGTTTTGTCACGTGTCACTAATTACCACACATTCACGATAGATAATATGTACGTACATACATAGCTCGTTGCTTGGTGGATAAGTGTGGGGAGAAATATATACCGTATTTGTTTGATTATTTGGTTGTTGCGGTGCCGGTGTTGGTGGGTTCTTCAGATTAAAGCTAGCTTGGATAGCGATGGAGTTTCGGAATCTGCTGGATCGATTCCAGAGAAGGGGCTCGGACTACTTTTCAAGTTTGCTGGGTCGCTCCCGTGGTATAATCATTATGAATCAAGAATCAATCAAGTTATAGGATGTATATAAATCAGAAATGGAGACAGAAAATCATATTTGGATGTCATAAGATACTAATACATTTGTTCATTTCTTTGTGATTTCTATTAGCTGAAGATGACTTGAGTGTTGCAGATCCCCCGGGCGTCTCACTGCCTGGAACTTCCAGCGGTGGTGTGGCGCCAGTCAGTAGTAGTAATCCTCCACCAGGGAGCAGTGACTCCCGGACTCGCATCATCAACCTCAATGCTCCACAGCGAGAAAAATTCTTTGGGAATCGGATCTCAACTGCCAAATATTCGATATGGTCTTTCTTGCCTTCTTTTCTATTTGAACAATTCCGTCGATACTCTAATATATTCTTCTTAACTATCGCTCTCCTTCAAGTAAGCAAACATTACACAACACCTTTATATTTATTTTTATTGTAATGGTTGTTATAAGAGGGACTTGTTATATTACATAATATGGATGTTTTATGAACTTCACAGCAAATTCCTGATGTGTCCCCAACTGGAAGGTACACCACATTGGTGCCACTTATATTTATATTAACCGTGTCCGCAATTAAAGAAATCATAGAAGATATTGTAAGTACACTCAAACGAAAACAAAATCGAACAAACCTAAAATTTGAATGAAAGTTTAACAAAGGGTTCATAATGTTTGTTTACTTTACTTTTTCTAGAAACGACATAAAGCTGATTCTGAGATTAATAATCGCGAGGTAGAAGTAGTGAAAAATGGCTCATGGGCGTGGGTCAAGTGGCGTAATGTCTGTGTTGGAGATTTTGTGAAAGTGAAGAACGAAACGTTCTTTCCCGCCGATCTTTTGTTGTACTCCTCCAGTGAGCCCCAAGGGCTGTGCTACATTGAAACATCTAACTTGGATGGGGAAACAAACCTGAAAGTGAGACAAGGACTCCCAGAGACTGCTGGGCTACTTGAAGCGATGACTCTGAGTACCCTCACCGGTTTTCTTGAATGTGAACTTCCAAATCGACACTTGTACGAGTTTGCTGGCAAACTGAGGCTGAATAATGCAGAGTAAGTTTAAATCAAAGTGCATATGTGTAATGTGTACGATATACTACTTTTTTTCAGATATAGTATAGGATGGTATGAATCTTGTTTATTTCCTGATTGATTAACCTTGTTTTATCTTTGTGTTTGTATAGGGACCTGGCGATAGGACCTGATCAAATACTTCTCCGTGGTGCTAAATTACAAAATACCACCTGGGTTTTTGGCCAAGTAGTATACACAGGACATGAGACAAAGCTGATGAAAAACTCCACTGCAGCCCCGCTTAAGAGATCCACTGTAGACAAGCTCACAAACACCCAAATCATTATGTTGTTTATACTTTTGATTTTAGTTGCGTTTTTCTCCTCCGTTTTTTCCGTCACTTTGGCAACCAACAGCTCCGTACCCTACATCCCATCCGTGCAAGATTACGCAACCGCTGGTATGACCGAAAAATATTAAATTCATTATTATTATTGATTGTTAATAATTTTACAACAAACAGGATTAAAGTTTTCAATAAATGTTTGCTTGTGATAGGGTTTGGACAAAGGACTCTACACTTTTTGTATAACATTCTCACTTTTGTGATATTGTACAACAACCTTATTCCGATTTCGCTTACGGTAACTCTCGAAGTGGTTCGTTTTATTCAAGCCCTGTTCATCAATTGGGATAGCGACATGTACCATGCAGAAAGTAATACACCAGCAATGGCACGAACGTCAAATTTAAATGAAGAGTTAGGCCAGGTTCGCTACATCTTCTCGGACAAGACGGGCACTCTAACCAGAAACATCATGGAGTTCAAAGGATGCACAGTGGGAGGAAAGGTTTACCCACCTGAGACTTTGTTTGACGGGAGGAACGACTTGGTTGATAATTTGATGAGCGATGACCCTACTAGTGAGGACATTCGAGATTTTCTGATTTTGCTTTCAGTTTGTCATACTGTGATTCCGGATTACGCCAATGGTCCAGACGTGATATATCATGCAGCTTCACCCGACGAGCGAGCTCTCGTGTATGGTGCCAGAAACCTAGGTTATGTATTTGAAACGAGAACGCCAAACTACGTGGAGATCAAAGCACTTAATGAGACCGAAAAGTACGAAATTTTGAACGTTCTCGAGTTCACTTCAACGAGAAAAAGAATGTCTGTCATTGTACGCGCTCCTGATGGAAAGATTCGGCTGTACTGCAAAGGGGCAGACTCGGTTATCTACGAAAGACTCATGGGCAATGTATCAGAAGAAGTAGAAGCCATTAGGAAACAAACACAGGAGCATTTAGAAGAGTTCGCCACGCAGGGACTACGAACACTTTGCTGTGCCGTAGCAGACATATCACAACAAACTTATGAGGTTACACATTCAATATAATTACTAGCGTAATATTGTAGCATACTAAAAGTGAGTGACAACATGATTGATGATACTAATATTTGTTGCATACTTTAGGAATGGCGACAAACATATCACAGAGCATCCACGGCCATTCAAGACCGAGAGCTACATGTTGAGGAGGCGTCAAACCTGATTGAGAAAGATTTGCGGTTATTAGGAGCAACCGCTATTGAAGACAAATTGCAAGAGAAGGTAAATTTTTAGGCGCCAGTATGTATGTATATATAGGCATGTATGTTAGCCGGTGGTAGAATAAAGAAATGAGGAAATTATGTGTTGGACTACTGGGTTTTCCTCAGGTTCCGGAGACGATTGCATCCTTTTTGAAGGCTGGTATCAGTGTCTGGGTTCTTACCGGAGACAAGCAAGAGACTGCCATCAACATTGGATATTCGTGTCGTCTATTGAATCAAACAATGGAACTGTTAATAATAAATCGTGATAGTTTGGATGTGAGTAAACTTATTTTTATCTCTATTTGTATTTTTATGGCTACATATAGTCCTTGGAAATGAAGTTTTTTAAAGAGACGTCATACATTTTTATGTAGGAGTTTAATTTAATACCATTGTATTTAACATTTTTTATGTGTTTGTTCAGGCGACAAGGGAGTGCATCTTGGGCTACATTCACGCTCTTTCTCGCGACAATAGCCAAACTCTTCCGAAGGAAAACGATGCTGCCGTAATTATTGATGGAAAAACGTTGAAATACGCCATTAGCTGTGATTTACGTCGAGATTTCTTAGATTTATGCTGTAGCTGTCGAGCTGTTATATGTTGCAGAGCTTCGCCCATCCAGAAAGCTGAAGTAAGACAGGATAGTCCATTAAGATCATGATCATGCGTGTTATATAATTTGATTGAATTATTAATCTTTCTTCTTTCCCTGTCCACAGATTGTGGAATACGTAACGCAGCAAACGGGAGCAGTAACGTTAGCCATTGGGGATGGAGCAAATGACGTGGCCATGATTCAAAAAGCTCACGTGGGTGTGGGCATATCAGGGGTTGAAGGTCTTCAAGCAGCCTGTGCTTCCGACTACGCCATTAGTTCTTCTTTCCGTGTTAATAGTTATCAGTATAGCATATTATATAATAATCAAGTGTGACAAAATAATTTTAAAAAATGTTTGAAAGTAATTTAGGATAACGTAACGTGAAATTTATTTTTGTACTAACCAGGTAAATCTATTAATGTGATATTTAATACATATGGGGAATATACACGAAGGTTTATAGGGAGATTTGAGATCCCTTTATTACCACCCGTGATACGTTCTGTTTCTCCTTCAATCTCTCTACGGATTTCGTCAAAATCTGTAAACTTTTTCCCTTTACAATGAAGAAACTCGCCCCATTCTGCCACATTTGTGATTAGTTGCAGAATCAAAGGCCTTCTGGTTACAATACCAGATCCTCTAGGCAGAAAATCCCTGGAAAGAAATATTCACCAAATTTTTAATATAAATAAAAAATTGATAATTTTAAATCATAAACACACGTTTGCTTACTTTCCTACGAAGTTTTCTAACACAGATGACTTTCCGGCAGACTGACCACCCACTACAGCGATCTGGGGCAGATCTGACATCACAGAAATTGAACAATTATTAAGTACATTTTTAATCATTTTTTATTAAAGTATTAAGGTGTAAGGTAAATCATTATTTTATGCGTGTACTCACCAAGCTGCATATTAACTCCAAGTTGTGCGAACACATCTTGGAGTTTGTTGACGATGGGGATCAGCTGCTCCATCCCTTGATTTCCAGACGACATTTTGAAAGATTAGGTTGTGTTTCCACGAGGCGACTCAATTAATGTTCAGCACTTGATTTTCTTAAAAAACTACTGTTCAATCGGTTATTAACAACGTCTCTTGACGTTGATACTCTTCCTACTAACTAAAAGGGCACAGAAGGTGATAGCAGCTTCGCAGGTCCTGGCGGCGGTGGTGGCTTCCTTCAACCGCAATTGTGACCATAGCATTTCAACAACAGCCCCCTTACTGATCTGCAATGGACTGCTTTGATACGGCAACTGGCACCGTCCCCCTCTGGAGAAAAAAAACAATAAAACATAACCTGTCAGCTCCACAACCACAATGTTATTGTCACACGCTATCCAGATCACGTTGTTTGTTTGCTGTCGTTGGCGTGGACGGTTGCAGAAACCCATACACCATACAAATTTACCCCATCATCACAAGTAATAAAAAAGAGACTACAATAGGGTGGCCGAAAAAATAATTACAAGTTCGGATACGGAATCGACCTACTGACAACCACGCCCCAGAGTCACCCCCTACTATTTCCATAAAAATTATTAGTGAGGCAGAAGAATAGGCAATATGAAATGACAAAATAGAATGACTATCAAAAACTTTCATTCCAAGTTGAAATTTTCCAAAATAAATACCTTTTACTACACTGAAAAAAACAGCTTGTGTGCTTTTTTGTTTATATTTCGGTGCGTCTTCAATGCATTATTTGTTTCTTCAACATAAACAAAAGCAGTTCAACTCAACCATAGGTATTCAGGTGTGTGCCAGAACAGGAAAGAAGACAATTGTTTTTTTGCATTTTCATGTTCATACCATTTTTTTACATAAACAAAACGATGACAGGATGACAGGTAGAGTAGTATGTAAATGAGCAAAGTGTGACGGAAAAAGCACATCTCTAAACAAACAAAAAATCTTTCTTTTTTATCCCATTCTCCTTCCCTCCTGCTTTGTTCATTCACTCACCCACTCACATCCCCTCTCCACCATATCATTTTCGTGTTCTTTGCCCAAATCCTATATCCATCCATTTCAAAACAACATCCATCTCTTTTTTTATCTATGCTGCTGCTGACTCTTTCACTCTCAACTCATCTCACAAAAGAACTAGAGAAACGCTAGCAAAAGAAGACAATAATACGTGCTTTCTCTAAAAACTTCCTTTTACTTTTCCAACCGTATTTTACTCCTAGTTTTCACCCATTCTTTTTTTATACTCGTCTTAAAGCTTATAGAGAAAGCTTTAGAGACGGTACCTATATTATAATCACATTTGCAGCGTAGTATTATTTACGTTTGCATCACAGCGGATAAAATAAAATTGTTAGAAATTGGAATTTATTTAAACAATAGCTTTTGGTCTTAAATGTTCAGTTCAATTGAACTGAGCTTTTTGTTATGTAAACATTCCAATTTTCCAACATGTTTTAACTTGAGATTTAGTACAAAACAAGATTATTTACTAAATCAACTAACTCTTTGAAAAAATGAATGTGCCTACCACTACAAAAACCAAATAAAAGCTTATTAAGTAGTGTTTACTCCGAAAAAGGAAAACAAGTAAACAGAGCTTGATACTTTGATACTAAAGAGGAGAAAGAGAGGCATCATTATAAAAGATGAAAGGTCACTTTCACTTTGTTTATTCTGTTTAAATGAGAAAAGTAGTGTAAGTGGCATGACTCATGACATTCTGAACTTTCCCCATCATCAGTAAGTTTCACTCTTTCGAACTCACATGATTCAAGTTTATTACACATATCATGGAATCAATTCAATATATACATATTTTTATATAAACCATATAGACTACTTTGAATCTGATCTCTTGTCGCTACATATTGATCATGCATGACAAAGGGAAGTACAACAAAACAATATATGACAATCTCTGCTACATTTTGCATGTAGCACTGTCTATATAAATACAAAATCCTCGTTTCCGTCTACTTTTTGTTCCTATATAACTCTTTTTCCCGAGATGAAATATGTTTCCTGCCAGGTGCTCAAGGACTTGTGAAGAATTTCCTCTCTCCCCCTCACTCCTTTTTGAACTCTTCATGTAATAAGCTCACTCCTACGAAACTCCTACCTCAAGTTCGTCTCCATCCATATACTTGTCTGGTTGTTTTGTATCTCTTGTCGTCGAGATTAGATTTTGTGTTGTTCCATGTGAAATGTGAGTGAATGTAATGTTTTGTAATATTATTATGTATATAAAACCCGGGACTCTTTTACTCTTGCTCAACTCATCTTTCTCTCAAAGTCAAATTCCAGGAGAAGGATGGATGATGACGCAAAAAAGGGGAGACGGATATACACAGGCTGGTTAAATAAATATATATACACAAAAGTTTAGGATGTATTTAGCTTTGCAAGTTTCTTTTGAATTTATTATTTTATACTTCTTAAGCTCACTTCCTTTTCCAGCTTGATCAATTAATTACGCTAAATTATTTTGCTTGCCCAGGTATGTGTACTTCAAAGGAAAGGGGCAAATATTATGGAAACAGTGAGCTAAGAGGCAGCTACATAATATATTATATCAGTTTGTAGTGTGTTTTCACTCTGTACTCAATCTGTCATCTTACAACATAATACTAATCAGCTTTTCACCTTTCTTACAAGAATTCCAAGACATATTCATCTCACATTCTTTGCTCTCTCATCCCACATGTCTTTTAATGAGAATGGTATGTATATTTTGTAAGAGTCTTCTTGAGTATATCTTGCTATTGGGTACTTACTTTTTCAAATTACATCTCACATTTATAATGTAGTGTATTCTTCATCCCCTTCTTCATTCTTTATATAGATGATTAACACAAACAAAATATTTATACTTTCTATATAAACCCTCTTGTGTTATTTTTTAAGTAATAAAATTTCTCATTGAGATAAAATCAAATTAAAAGCTACTCACTCATTCGTAATAATATATCAAATCAAACCGCACACACTCACTCAAAAGGATGTATTTTAGGTATTCCAAACTACCAAAAACTACATGCTTTGTTGTAGTTTTACAACTCACATAACAAACCACGATGGATGAGGACGATGATGATGATGATGATGTCCAAATGAAAAGGATATTGTGGTCGGTGGTTNGTGGTTGTAAGGTGAAAATGCTTTTCCCCCTTAGGTATCTCACATTACTTTCTCTTTTCCCTTGTGAAAGCAAACGAACCAAATCACTCCAGCTCTCCCTTTCTCCTCCGTTCCTTGTTTCTAAATGCGAGTATCGTTTATCGGATGAATAAGAAGAACAGTGCTCTTGTACGATTTTGTAATGAAAATGAACTAAAGGGAAAGCTAGCTACTCTGCTGACTAGCATTCTACCAACATAACAGCCATGAAGTAACTTTTTTTTAAAGCAGAGCAGCAGAGGAAGAAGAGAGAAGGTTATTTCCTTCCTTTTCTCTTGACTACTTGCAAGTTCTCACACCACCACCACAACTATACTGCCACCGTACGTACATAGAACTTTTCTTCGTCTCCTTTTTGTATACAATTTTACAACACAACCACTGCTCTATACCACTGTACTAACTTGCTGGTTTTCTTCAGTATTCACAATCACAATACAACGAATATACATAATATTCATTCTCTTTTTTTAATAATATAGGTCAAAGTTACATACATGAATACAGACATGCATATACTATCTACAAACTGGACTATGGCATGCCACTGGAATAAATACCAATGATATGGGATATCCTATGTCATACCGACCGACCCAAAAAAGAGGCTAACTTGAGCCACAGCTATTTTCTTTTTGGAACAAAAAGTAAACCTAGCCAGCTTCTTTAATGCATATATACTTCCTTCAACTTACCACTTTAGTGCATGCCACTGTTGTAGTTGTTGTAGTAGATGGCTGAAAAACTGGAAAAATATGTACCTAGCTAGGTATGTGGTATGTTTTGTTGTGTACGTGCCAGTTTGCCACGTTCTTGGCGTTACAAATGAAAAGCCTAGCCACGTCCACATCCAAAATACCAACAAAACCTCCACTGCAACGCTATGCAATGCATTTAATTTATGTATGCTACTCTCGTATCTGATGGACTACTACTTGAGGATGACAAAACACACATTTTGTTAATCCAATCAATTTCCTTTTTGCGGTTTGTGCAGTTACAGAATTTCCAGCATTTCCCCCTTTCTTTATGTGCTCTCGTCAGCCTCTCTCGTCCGCTTTTGCGAGTGAACACTCTGACAAATATGATTATATGAAAATGGGAAAAGTGAAATATAATTTTGCACCGCTCATTTCCATTTTTCTACATATTATTCTTTTGTATATTAGTGTACTTTTGTACATTATTTCATTTTCATAATAATTCCCATTAAATGACTAGGTATACTACTTTCTCTTGAGAAGTGCCACTTAAGAATACGCTTGTCATTTGTCCTTTCTTATTAAGGGTCACTCATGGTACAAAGATTCTCCCCAGAGAGTACAACTTTTTTGGTAGCAATTAGAGAAGACATATCAGTTCCAATAAAAGTCCACAAAACGTGTGCAATATGACTAATAAGACTATTATATACAGCGTGTGTGTATGTGTGTATGTTTCTTTCTCTCCGCGGGAGAGGAAAATACCACCTAATCCCTTCCATTCATTCTCCATAAACTGAAATCATGTCATTTGCAAACATTCTCTCTGCTCATTCTCTCTACTGTGCTGCGAGGTAGGATCATGTACTCATACGAGCACATATATAGAACAAAAACCACCACCAGCAGCATAATAGAAAACAGTCATCCAGGATTTTCTAGGTCGGCTCTATATGCCACTCACAAAAAAGAAAATTAATAAATAGGTATAAGTATTATCTGTGTAGCTATATGCCTTATAATAATAATACTAATAATATTATGTGAATGTCATGTACTTACACAAACATTATGTGAATGCGACTAAAAAAACGGCACATCAAGCAGGACTTTCATTTACCAAACGTATAGCTAGAGAGAGAGAGAGAGAGTATAGGACACCACACCAAAGCGGCATGATACATAACACTTTGTAATGCCATTGCATAGACGTCGACAAGAAAGAAAGAATAGTATTCTTTCAGGCTCTTTTCTCTCTCTGCCAGCTATAAAGTGTACTAGACCATCATGATTATCATCATCATCACCAAAAGCCACTCGAGAAACAGTTTTTTCTTTGCGAATTTTTTTCCAACTTTTTGTATTTTTGCTTAGTTCTCGCAAAAGCTCAATGTATATACATTACAAAATTTGCCCGTTCTGTTTCTTCCCTTATATAGTATTCCCATATCGCATCATCACCTTCCCTCCTCACATCTCAGTACACAACACAACCAACCACCGCACATCGCATCGCCTTCCTCCATCAACATCCACCATTCACCCCCTCGCACATCAACAACAACACAAAAGTGAAAGCCTATATATACCTCAATCCAAATCTAATATGCACTGCATGCTCCACTTCCATCCCCAAAGCATATTCCCATTCATTTTACAAAGTACATAGAGTAAAAATGAATGTGTTAGTCATAGTCATCATGATGATATATGTTTTATATATATACAAAGATATATATAGTCTTTACAGAAAAGCACGTAGTATATGGAGAGAAAGTAGAGAGAAATAGAAAGTCTACAGCACATTTTTTTATGGCAGGGTATGAAAAAAGGGAGTCGACTTGGTTTCCTTTAGTTGGCCTTGCAAAAAATATCGATTTGGATGAATGTGCATACAGAATGGAATGGAGCTTTTTCTCCTTCTCCCCTTTCCCCCTCCACTTTTCCCATTCCACCAGAATTTATTAGTGTGTTTAGTATAATATACTATTATATAAGATGAACATCTATGACTTATTGTTGTGAGTAAAAAAGAGCGTTGATATTACATATCTCATATAATATGTATACACAAAAAAAAGTTGTGAATGGTATGGTAGTATATAGCGTAAAACAGCAGTGCCGCGACTGGTGTGAGATACTACACATCCAACCCAAAATCCTCTTCAAAAGAAGAGAAAGAAGTAAAAAAATCTTGAATACATAGGTATTACACTTCACTTTTTTTCCTCTTCTTTCCCTTCTTTCTCTGGAGTTTTGCGACATTACGAAATGGGTTTGTAAAAGAAAAAAGTACAATATATTATATATACGTATATATGTGTGTGTAATGTGAAGGGTTTTGCCGATCAAGCACAATTTTTTTCTCTATTTTTCTCTTCTTCCCCTTTGTCCAAAGAAAGCAAAGAGTTGGCAACCCAACTTTACAGTAGTAACAAAGGTATATTATTATTATAAAGCACCAACTGTGATGCTGCCAATGCAATATGCCACCACCACCACCAACGCCTTTTCTTGTTCCATATATGCTATATCAACATCAGAATGAGAATAACATGCAGCAGAAGAAAAAGCTTCACCACACGTTAGCTTAAACTTTTCCCTTAGCAGTCCGTTCAAATAAATACCCTGCAAAAAGAAGGGTATAATATGGATGAATAGGAATAAAATAGGAGGAAACGTAAAAATACTAGGTACATAGGCATACATTCTTATTTGTAAACCTTAAATACTAGTCCAAAGCATCAATACAAAAAATTGCTTTTTTTGTGTGCTGCTGTTGTTGTTAAAAAATATACCCACCTACCTAATATAAATGCATACTTAACTTCAATGTCTTCAATACCATTTTTTTGTCCATCTATCCAACTTTTAACTACTTTGGAATAAAAATATACTACGTGGCTGCTCACTTTTTCTCTCTATCGATTCTAATCAATGACACAAGCATTGAACATGGAACTTTGTGATAAAACACGAAACATGGATACTACTACAACATGCGTTTGTACAAATGGCGATGATAAAAGGAGTGGCAGAGCTTTCTTCTCTCATAGCTTATGTTTCTATATGTAAGCTCAAAATGTGCTATAAAAGCGATTATGTTGACTATTTGAGGGAACAGTTTTGCGTGAGTGTATGTCTTTGCGTGGAATATAACGGCGGCATTTAGAATATCTGTTATTGCTTCCAGTAACCACAACATATTTTTTCCTGCAGTAGCAATGGCGCTTAATGGACTAACAGTAAAAAGGAAATTGTGACAAATACGGCAGAAAATGTACACATGTTATTATTTGAATGCTTTCCCTTCTCTTCTTCTGCAAACCTGCAGTAGTTTGATTGTATTGTGTGGTGTTTTCAGCTTGAGGCATTGACCTTCACTTCAAGCGGAAAAAAGCGCAAAACATACATTTCTATATATGCTTTCTCTCTATATTACTCCCACACTCAATTAATAATACAATCAAAATAAATAAATAACATTCAATGCACCACTTATCTACATTTTGTTTGTTTTTTGTTGTTGTACAAAAAACCTTGGACCGCAGGGTATAATCAGTAAAATGGATGCTAATTTGTAAACAGGAAACACACATGTTTACTTTACAACAAATTATACAGAAGCGCATGCATAACATTTTAAAAGTAAATTGTATTTTTTAGATGTACGATAGGCACACGTGGTTCAGCTCAGTTAATAGTACTAATTTACTTTAAATTAAACAGAAATTGGAAATGAAATTGGAAAGAGAATTGGCAAGTCGGAGTTGTAGAATTAGAAAGAGAAAGGAAGACGCGTGCATTTATTTTTTATTTTTTTGTATAAAAGATATAGGTACGATTGTACCACACACATCACTTGATTTACAACATTGTGTCTTCAGAAATAAATGAGTAAAAAAAGAAAAGAAGCAACTGGTATTCCCAATGGAATACTCGAGAGAAAATGCAATAAAAATCTGGAAAAGGCACTTTTTTCTATTGTTACTCTTGCTTGGTTAAGCTTTTACTACACCACCGCTACGCTGCTTTCCCTTTTTATTAGCCGTGCCCTTTACCTTTAAAAATCATGTGGAAAAATCAAAGGGATGGAAGCAATGATGTTGAGGTGAAGGAGGGCAAGAGATGGGAATGAATGATATATGTATCAAGTCATGTCAGTGCATAGTCTGTGTAGTGAGTGCCATTTGTATATTGGAATTGAGTTTAGTTGTAAAGTGGCACAATTTAATATTGGCTGTGGCTTTATAACATGTGGGGGTGTACTAACTTTTTCCGTTCTTGACTAGACAAGACAAAGTCTTCATGTCAAGATAATATGATTATCTTTGAACACAGACACGCACACAGTTTGAAAATTTTACAAGAGATCTTTCCTTTTCATTTCTCTTTTTTTGACTTGCTACTACTCTAATCCATTTTCCATACTTGACTGTACCGACGACATGCATGAGTGACTATGTCTTTTTTGAAGAAAAGAAAGAAAAAAAGATTTTTTTTCTCCTCATTTCATTTACTTTAGTTCAAGCTTCGTAGAGCACACAACGATGAGATGAGATGATGAAACGCGACGTGAATGCACCACTTAAAGAATACATCATCAACAATCACTCAAATGTTAATATGATACGTACTATTACAAAACATATTTGTATATGAAATACACAGTACAATGCCGCCACTCTAGATGACGACAAGGAAGTAGTAAAAAGAGAGCAATCCTTTCCCTTTGTAGTTGCAAGAAAAGCATGCTTTTTATTATTATTATTATTCGTAAGAGCATTTTACTACTCTTCTCCCCAGGGATATTACTTTGCATTACACATCATGACATATTTATGTACATATATAATTATATAGTTAAGGTCTCGTGTTTCCTTTCGTACCAAACAGAATGGATAAATATTGTACCTATATCTTATGTACCCAATGCTGACTAATGCACTTTTGTATAGTGCTTCCAGGAAGAGGGAAATAAATGGTGGTATAATAATTCTGGGAAAGTTTGAGGAAAACAATATTGAAAATTGGAGAAAGTCTGTGTGCACACAGACCCAATGCCGTTTACTTTTCCATGAAATCACAATTCCATTAGAGTTTTGCGGTGTATCACGTTACACGATTCATGTAACGTTACAAAATATTTATGCACATGTGGTTTCATATTTCGATACTTAACCATCTTGAATTTTTTATTATACCTAAATTGTGGTGTGGTATATCATATCATTATTATTATAATGAACGTAATTGCGGTGTATTGTTTTGTACAACCTTTTCTCAGAATTCGTTTAACAATAGAGCAGT
>JAITYZ010002949.1:0-15240 GCA_027744595.1 Paronellides praefectus
TTGTTTCGTCAACGTTATTGGTTTTAATGCATTGCTCATTTGCGTCTTCCCACAAATCCGACCCATCCAATACTACTGCACACTTCATTCCCTCTCCGTCTGCAAAAACCTGCTGATAAGGTAGATAAAGTAGCAGGCCTTGAAATAATATCGTGGCACAAAAACAGGCATACGTTTCAATCGACTGAAAAGGTATTGTAAATTTTTTGAAGGAGAATATTATGTTAAACCATCAATTCTGGTTTGCTCTTTGAATACTAACTGCAACTGACAATTTCTATAAATATAGTATACAGAGTTAAGCATTAGGGGAATGATGAGAATTTGACTTTTTAGAATGATTAATTTTTAATATTCATCTGCTGCTGTATGATAAATCATATATTTACCGACAACTGCATTTTTATATTGGCTTTAAAATGTGTAGCATTTTAAGTTGCATAATTAAGTTTAATTTTGAACTCATTATTTTTAGAAAAATTTTACCTATCAATAAGCCCTGAAGCACTGAATAAATATTTTCAATTGTCATTTCCTTTTTCCACGAAACACGTAGATTAAACATACCTACAGGTAGGTATAGGTAATATGCGTGATTAAATATGCATGACATTTTTTTGCTCAGTATTGAGTGTGTATATTATGCCAAGCAATCTGCCATTCAAAACTGATTACAACTTGGCCCATTAAAATTTGAAGAGATGATGAATGACGGGATTTTAGCTGCTCATATAGATTTTTGTTAGAACAATTTGCGATATGGTCAAAGGTTTCCACTTGTGTGAAAATTGCATGAAAGCTTACGTATGAATGTAAGAATGTAGGAATGTATTGCTAATTTAATTAAGGTAATTTATTTAACGTTTTTGCAGTGACTAGCGCCAACAATCACATAATATATTTGAAAAACATTAATTTTATGCAATAAGTTTATTTTAAATTTACAAAATTATTTAGTTACATGGATCACATATAAATAATACAAGCATTAATAAAAAATTGCAAACTGGAACTTTATCTAATATCACAAATTCTAGTTGTCTGCCTTTTTTATGTTTTGTTCACTTCGGTGTGCTGGTTAATTGCGTATATGTGTAAAATCTCACATGAAATCAATTAACTAACTAATATTTAAACTAGTGTGCCAATCGCAATTATTACAACCAGAGTTATGTAACTTTTGGTAGTATTGTGTTGAAAGTTCCTTTTCCTTTTTAATATCCTAAAAATATTTATCGTATACTTTTTTACGGGTTGTCTTTTTACTTTTTTTTAAAGCCCGGTAGCAGAGATTAGAGAATGCTTTCCCTATCACTTCTTCAGCAGAAAAGGTAAACAATCTGACTTAATTGCTCAATAAATAGTGCATTTAACTGACGTGTATGAAATCAAAAACACGTATATTATGTCGTATGAATTTTTGGGTGTGCATGTTGCATCATGTCATATAGTTGAGTATTGTTAGCGATTGAACTGCTGATTCATAAACAAACTTTGTTTACACACAAACTTACATACGATGTACCGAATGCGTTGCAATATTTTGCATAGGAAATACAATGATGATGAGTGAGGACATCATGACTCATGAGTAGGATTCTTTTCTTTTTTTGCATTGAATACATTTTTTATGGCGAAAGTGAAGCAGAAAGCAAGATTATCAAACGTTCTTGAACAAGCTCCCGTTATAATATGCGGCTTGCAATTCCTGGCTCACTGTCACTCATGTGTGGCCAAATATGAGTCATTTCTTTTAAACAACAAAAATAAACACAAAGCAGCACTAAGGATGATGACGAACCAACGACAAGCTATACACCTGCTATTGTACTTAACATACGGGTACTTTTTAAACGCTGTGTTGCAATTTGTTATGAGTTTCATGTTGGACATTTGAGCATTGAGCACTGTAGCAGAAACAATCTTGTTATTAATGAAACATGTTAGTGGCCAAACTAACAACATTAAGACTACCTTTTGTCTGACAAGACGCACTAAAATTTAAATAAGATTTAGCACTACATAACGGTTCAGCCAGTCTAAATGACAAATGAAATGTTTTGATGAAACCGAAATTGTTTTGAAAACTAATTATTATACTAGCCAAAGATCATAATAAGCCACCAAGCCAAGTAATTTCTAGTTTTTCCAACACATCATGCACAATTCCGTGTGTGTATCCATCAACCAGAGCACTGAACTGCAGTGTAGAAATTGAAAAAAATCTGCTATAACCTTTCACTACTTTTAACTGTTTTGAAAATGGAAAGTTCATCTGCCCGAAAGATTGAACCACCGTTTCTGAATGCGCCTGGAAACGTGTTTTTACTTGATCTTATCAAGATCATGATACCAGCAATGATAATACCATTCATTGCACTGGTCACGCTCCTCATAATTTTTCCAAAAACATTGCATTTCCAATATCAAAGAAAGCGGCGATCTGCAGAAAATAGTTGGGAAGAAATATCAACACTAAACAAATTATCCAGCATTTTAAAAGATAAATTCGATTCATGAAACCACACAAATAAACAAACATTGAAAGTTCGCTAGTCCAAATTATCAAATTCAAGTGAAGTTCAAATTTCAGTGAAAATGTGTGAGTGAAATAAAATAAAGTTAGTAATGCCACTTGCGAAATTGTTGTTCTTAAATAAATAAATGAATTTTGATTTCAGATTGTGTATGGTTTTGTTTTATTTCCCGTTGGAAGTTGTTTATGGAATATAATTCCTAAACAATAATAATTAGTTTTTTAAAAACTTTAACAATGTAAATAAAATAATTATTAAATTTAACTAAATAATCTTTGACTTTGCTTCTTTTTAAATATTAAGTTCTGTTTCTGTATGTTGATTTAAATGATTTTTTATATACCTTACTTCCTATGAGTATTTACAAAACAATTTCCAGAGACATTTATTTGTCTTACTTTAAAACTCAAAGTTAAAACGAGTTTATCATAATATATTTTTTAACGTGTGTGAATATCTATTTAAAACCCCTGTCACTTTCATTTAAAAAAGTGTTATTAAAAAGCTATGTCTTATTTTCAGCCCTCGTCCAGTCTTTTAAAATTACAACAAAGTAGTAAATACGTATAACAATTAAGCCGTTAAAATGGCATTTGGAATGTGTGTGTATGGAGTGTCCACCAGCAATAAAACTAGTGGTTTTTAAAATACCTTTTCTTCTTTTGTCAAATAATATTAACTACATTAAATAAAATAATAAATTTAAGTAGTAAAATAGTTAAATAATAATAATATCACAATTTGAATACGTATTTAAATATCTCATTATCGATTTGTGTCGTTATCTCGTTATAAGTTCAGCAGAACAAAATAAATAGGTAATTTACGTTGTCTTTGTTAATAGCAGGAATTTTTAGATCCGTTTTTAAGGATTTAAGTTTTAAATTAATTTGCGTGGGTTAAATAAATAAATACCTTTAAATATGTATAATATAAATAGATTGTAAGTAGTTTAAGTTGATTTTGTTTAACTCATTGTCGATTCAACATCGTGAGGATCCAAACTGTTTTTTGTATTTACGCAGGTTTCATTAATAATATCGTGGGTCAAGTCCACTTGTCCATTTGAATTTGGAAGCTCACATTGGTCCTCATCAGTAGCAGCAATAGTGGCTTTTTCTGTTACCGTATTGGGACTTGACTCTTCCCCCTTTGGCTCCATTTCGATTGTAGCATCATTAGCTGTATTGTACAGAACAAAATTGGTAATGAGTATAATGATGATGATGATGATGAACGAGTCAGAAGAATTCATCAAAAATTCTTTGAATGCTTCTTATTTAAATGGGAAATGAACAGTTAGGGTAAAAATGGCAAGAATATAATTTAGACCCACTCACCACAATAATTATCAGCAACATTATGCATGCTTCCTAATACGGTACCTCCCATTTCCATACACACGATGTACGCATCCTCATCCAAGGTAGACATTGATGATCTTGCAGACACATTGGTAGGATTTTCACTGTTACTGCCTCTCCTTTGCACCTCCGTAAAGAGTCTTGAACGAATCCAAATGCCGACCAAAATTATGATAATGATGGCTACTCCAATGACACCTGCGCTGATTGCAGCGATGACGAGCGGACTTTCTTCAAAGTGGGAGTCGGAATAGGATTTTGCTATTTGTTGGATTGAGTAAGCTCGCGGACTTGGCTCTTCGTCAGCCTATAATTATGTTACAGGAAAAATAAAACATTAATATTCACTTTTCACTTCAAGATTTGTAAATCCAGTTTTGTTGATTCAAACTAGTTGTTGTGAAATTAACTTACCCAATAAAATCTAGCTGCTCTGTTGCTGAACCGTCCATTGTTTAATGCATTTTCCGTCATGTCAGAACTTTTAGCCTGCGACATAATTAAAAATGTTTAAAAAAATTAATGAAAAGTTTTAAGATGTTTTTCGTTCTCTCTCTCTAAAAATCTTTGACCATCTACTGAATTTTTTTGTGGAAAATGAATGTATAAAGTATAATAATAACTTACAGGAAATTGTATATTATCCATTTTCAATCTTCTGTGAACAACAAATTGAAGGTAATGTATCGCAATTGGGACCAAGGTAAAAGACGGTGATGCGAGGTTTGTTCTAGAAATCGATACTATATCTTTAAGGCACTTAAACTTCACGATCAAAAAAGTGATTCTAAAACTGGCACTCTGTTAGTGTTCCTTTACTCAAGACCGAATTTATACTCAAGGATCTTTGTGATTGTTTGTCCAATGATAATAATAAGAAATGGAATGTAATATTGAATATGATTCTTGGAGCAAGGCAACCTTTACAATGAAAGTGGACCCTTGCTTGTCGTTCCCTTTTGATTTCTTCCACAATGTATATTACCAAATCACGCATGTGTTATAAGCAATTAAAATTTACACTCCGTGAATTTCAATAAAAGGTGTGCACACACAAAAGGTAGAGAGATGGATATTATTGTTATATGTTTTGTCTCAAAGATTGTTAGCAGAGAGAGCAACTTGACTGTAGCACGGCAAAATTGGAAATAAAATCAGAAAAGGGTCTCGAGGTGAGTTTTAAGGGAAGAGATGTTTGTGCCTTGTGTGGATTTGAAATGTTGAAAGGTAATACAGCGTGTCTGATGGTATCCCTCTGTCAAGAGAGAGATAAATCCTTTTTCAAGAAAGGGGACGGACTTATTGGGTCTGAATAAATAAAAATAAAACGGATACCTTTTTTCCAGTAAATATAAAAATAGTAACAAAAATACTACGAACAGCCAAACAAGTTAAAAATGAGCTGCGTGCATGCATGCATATGTGCTTGCTTACTATTTACTACTGGTGCAACTAGTACTAAATGTGATTTTGAGCTTTTCACTAAAAAAGGAGTAGAAAGGTGCAAACAAAATACTTGCACACCTTTACCTGGTCCACAAACAATGTAATGCAATGGGAAGGCGCAAAGGAAAAAGGATTTCTGATTTCTTCAACAATCCAGCTTAGCTCAATTATACATACATGTTACATATATACTCAACAGGTAAACATAATAGTATGGTTAAAGAGGAAGCAGCAAAAAAAATACCCAAGGGATTGGCTCTGACCCTCTATCATTATCATCATCATCATCACGATCATCATCCTGATCCTGGTCTGGTTTCATTGCAGTAAAGCCAGTTTGAATTTTACAGAGTTCTCGCCTCTTTCTAATGAACCAGGTACATAAATACATGCATATTATCATCCCCGCTGCATATATATTATTTTCCACGCTAATACCTATTCTTATACCTTCGTCTTCTTCTCTCTCTCCTTATAGTGAGCAGTGAGCAGTGAGCATCTCTCTGTCATTATCCGTGTACAATTTTTCACAATCATCAAATCCTACATCTTTCAACCATGTTATATGTATGAAAGCTTAAATGAAAGATTGATATCCATTCAGCCAGGTATACAAAGAAACGCTTGAATACTGGGTACGGGGATTTGCTTTTGTTACGATCAACGCTCACATAGTAAAGTTGTAGAAAGAAAGAAGGGGAGAAAAAAATTGGGAGGTAAAATGCAACAGGTAAAATGTACATTCACAGTAATATCCTGAGGCTGCTGCTGCTGTCAAGAAGCATTATTATTATTATATTATGAAATTCATTCTCTCATACAATATATTAGTAGTATACATGTTTGTTACATTACACATTATTAATTTGCCATCATACAGGGATCAGGCAGAAAATGAGAACTTGTTCTGGTACTGGTATTTTTTTTCTTCAGTCAAATCAAAACACTCATCATTTTGTGGCAGTAGTTTTTGAGCATTTGATACCGCCATGCACCACTTTCATATAAGCTGTCAAAGAATGGAAAAACATGAAATGAAATTTGTGTACTCACATCATCACACATACTTGTAAGTACGCTGTCTCATCATAATTTTCTATTTAACCTGCTCTACTTCTCCTTCTTTCTTGTATCAAAAAAGCTTGCGCTTATTTGTTTATATAACCTACTAGTATGAGTAGTGTAAGTGGTGATTTTCCTCATTGATTTGTCCTTTGTGCATAAGTGCATATATAAATACTTAATATTTGTATCAACCAACAAGAAGATTACAGATCTTACCGAGAAAAAAATGCATCCCAATACACCTTTGATTGATTTGAAATGCAAATTTTACTCATTCATACTATTATGAAAAGGATGTATTTTTGTAGCATGCAAAATCCTGGCAATTAACATATCAACAAATATATTCCTTTCATTTCAAGATTTCATAAGACCTACTCCTGCTTTTTCAGTAGATATCCTGAAGCATATTTTTTTACATAACTATTTTTTTACGGTGTCAGCAGTTAAACACTGGTTTGCCTTGCATAATGGTAAAAGTGAAAAATATGGTAGCTAGTGATAAGTTGTAAAAATGAAATTCTACTACATACTACCAAAGTAGTAGTGCCGGGAAGATTCAAGAGTGGAGTGCTAACGCGTTTTGTTGCTTTGTCTTAGCATTTTACGGTAATATAATGATGAATATTATGATGATGAATACATTTATAATGCTGCTATATACTTTTATAAATCAACATTATATAGCCATTGCTCAGTGAAGCCAAAAGTCCCGTCGTCGGACGGCCCCGATCAGGAGAGCCGCTCTCTGAGAGAGCGTCATCTTATCAGAGACCTGTATCTCTGGCTACTCTCCTACTTAATAACCACATTATTCAGAGAATGAGGCTTGAAGCATTCCTTTTTTGACTATTGTGGGCTTGTTACTACCACCACCACCACCACGGCGTATACAGCCAGACCGACTGGATCCTCTTTGATGTGTTGTAAAATTAAGAGATGCTCGAAAACCATGCCAAGTTTGATAATAATATAATATTTTATTGATGCATAGAAAAATGAAGAAAAAAAATGCTTGGGAGGTTGGTATACAAAATATTCTGAAGAATATTAAGATTGCGTACAAAAGTGCACATATTTGTTAGGCATATCAATGAAGCATTTTAAATAAGGTAGTGTGTAACAGTCAATGATAAGCCAACTACTCCTCTTGCCACTGTTCATCACATCAGACAAAGATTAGTAATCTGACGAGATCTCTTATTATGTAACTGTTTTAATAGCCTTTAGGCATATATATATTCTTTCATCCGTTCTTTGGTCAACAATATAGGCCCACAACCAAAAACGTACTCTGCTGAAGTTACATAGCAAAAGTTCCCCATTGATTTCCTTTTTGAAACTTTGAAACTGTGCTGCTGCTGCTGCTAAATAATGAATACCAATCAGGTTTTAAATGCAGCATCATGAAATGGTCAGCTTAATTGAAATAATATCAATTTATTCTTTTATTTTTATAATGGTGCAAACTCATTGCTTAATTTTCATTTTAATGCCAGCGTCTTATGTATATGTATAGCCTCCATGCAGCGTACCTGAGAAAGGGAACATAAATTTTTTACTCTCATGACATGAAACGCAATAAAATACACGGAATTAGTTGTTGTTGCTATCAAGGAAAGGGTGTCTCGTTGTGTGTTTGTAATTATCATTATCCGCATCATCATCATCTGTCTCAGCAACAGGTAGTTAAAAAATAATAAATGCAATACAATATAGTGTATAGCTACCTATGTAGGTATATGGATGTATGTATAGAGGTTCTTTTAGAACTTGGTTTAAAAATAGGAGTTGTTCATTGGGAGGGACGGAAGAGAACAACAGGTAGAGTAAAACTTTTCCTGTAGGATTTTACAGTTCACTGACTGCCATGCTTGTTTGCTTCTACTTTTGCTACTATGTTCATTTGGGGATTTTTAGGGTCAAACCTTTTCCCTTTGTCTAGAATCTCCGTATACCGAACCGAGTACCGACTGACCCACCGGCCAACTAGAGACACAACTGTCATGTATCTACATACATTCTACATACTTGTAAACTTGTAAATTGTACCCATGTATTTATTTTTGGGTTGTTAGTTTTAACGTGAAAAGCAAAAAGATTCAAGTTTCATTTTTTTTTAAACTGGAGCAAATTCAGAGAATTTTTTAGTAATGTACATGTGCAATGCACATTTTTGAGCCAAAAGGTAATTTTGATACGGTCGGTGGATAATGATTTTCCCATTTTTTTTAAAAGGTAGCATTATTATCCCTTTTTGTTTCATTCTGGGAAGACATACAGGTGTAAAATTAAAACTTTTAAATCCCCTGCACTTTAAGTTTCCAATCTAATGACATTTTAAAATAGTAAATCAAAATAAGTATTTTTTAACGAGGTAAAATTTTTTAAAGGTAAAACAAGTTCACTGATTCGTGACGATTTAGTGAATGGATGTTATTTTTTAACTTTTGATTGACCGCCCAGTTTCATTATCTATGAAAACCAAGTGTATTACAATGTATGTACGCATTTTTTCAAATTCTAAAAAATATGGAATTATCAGTAAGCCTATCCTCTGATTTGAAACTTATTTTAGCTCAAACCGTTAAAAAATATGGATTGCACTGTGGGATAATCGATGTAATTTCCTTTTAAGGGCTAAAATGTCTAAAAATGTATATTTATGTTTCACGTGCATGTGTAAAGTCCATTTTTGTTATAATCACGACATCATTTAAAATCTAGTTGCCAGTAAATGATTTCTAATGACTGCAAATATCAGTCGTTTTTCTTCTTCTTTTTATTGCTTTCCATTAGCTGATACTGACTCTAGAAAGGGTTTATGATCTTTCTCTCTGGCCCCATATGAATGCACTTTAAACCAAGCCGAGAGAGTTTGCGCAGAGTATAAAAAATATATTGCCTCTAATAATAATGCATGTAGCAACCGTCGGAGAGGTAGGCATACTCAGTCTCATGCCCCTATGATATTTTTTTCAATCCTGCAGCATCGTAGTAGCCTGTCAAATGATGAGACGCGAGACTGCAGTCGAGAAACAATAATATTTGTATGTTTGTATATTATACAAGATGCCTGCTTCTATATCGAAATTTTTTGGAGCCCCCTCAAGTTGCGGCCCCTCTCCGTATATAGATATCATAAATAAAAACTAAAAGGTTTGACTCCAGTCGGTGGTCTATTTGCTGATTGTTCAACTTGTCCACAAACGCACGATAAATTACAAACGCGTTTTTAGACAACTTTCGAATCCCGACGGCGCTCACAGCGATAAACCATCCATTTAGCTGTGGCAGACTGGTACTAATATTGTACACTATATTTTATGTACACATTTGCTTCAATTTACCTGATTGCAGGCCGGCTGGATGATATGATGATGCAAATGCAGTTTTGTTGTAAAAATATACATGCTTTTTGTAATTTGAAATGAACAAGTTTAACGCATCTCATATGAGAGGAGATGTGAAAGGTTGGTGCTCTCTTGGGGCTGTAGAGACACATTATTTTATGCGACAACTAGATGGACGTAGTCATCGGGTCATCCAAATGACATTTGTCTAGACAAGACAAGAGTGACAAAGTGACAATATTGTATTGAACAGAGAGAGTGTGTGAGATGATGATATGTACGCTCAAAGTATTGGGGAAAGAGAAATCTCCACCCCACGCCGGAAGACTGGAAAAACTGCACATGACAAGCTACATATTATGTAGGTATTTTAAAACAATAGAATGTGTATAAGTTAGTGTTTATGCTAAATGATCCAGCCTGCATGTGCAAATATTTAGCAGGTGAAATACAATGAGAAGGATTTATTCATAGTGATGGGGTTATTCACTTTCANTTAGCAGGTGAAATACAATGAGAAGGATTTATTCATAGTGATGGGGTTATTCACTTTCACAAAACTGTTTTTGTTATTTTATTAGTTTATAGGTTCGATTTTATTACAAGTTTATTAGTACTTTTTTATCTAGGTAAAATGCTATTACATTGCAGCAGGTAGAATCGATTGGTTGGATTCAAATCACAAAATGTGCATGGTCGGGATTAATTTGAGCATTTTTGTGTAAAATTATTAAAAACAAGTTTCTAAAAAATTATATGAGGTTCATTACATCACTTTTTATTTACAAGTTTCTTTTGCTGATAAATATAGCTTTCATTTTTGTAATGCAGAGCTCGTTTCAAATTTGATTTTGGAATTTTTCTTTTATTTTGACTCTTGTCATTTTAACAATATGCATTCAAACGTGTACAATAGGCCGCATTCTATTCAAACAACTTTTAGTAAAATTTTCTCTTTGTCAAAAGTCACCTGAGAGTTTCATAACTATCTTCGCACCACTGCATTGACACTGCACTTTAAACCGCAATAAAACGAGTTTTGTTCAAATTGTCTATTTTTGGTCCATACATATTGTTTAGTGTATAGCACAGTCATTGAACGCATATTTTTGGTTTATTTCGTAAAACATTTGTGTCACTTGGACAGGTGTTTATATAGTTCTATATACTATTTACTATATGCAGTAGTGAGAATTCCTCCTCTCCTAGTGAAGTGTGCCGATTGGACCCTTTAGATACTAAACTCTGTGCAAGTGTTACATATAAGAACACACACAACAACATATATATAGTTTCGATTACATTACAGCCGCCTTGCTGTCTGGCCCTTTTGCTTTTCTTAGATTTCACAAATCCACACCCCACAGGAATTCGAGAAGTGTGTGAGAAAAGTCTCATTGCATTACACGCTTATTTATTATTATTATGCGGAGAACTCTTGATACTGTCCAAATTATATGCTTTTACATTGCAATTAAAGGCCACACAAGTCAAATAAATAAGAGAGTTTTGCTTCAAAAGTGGGATAGTCAACCACTTGTTTTTTCCGGTGTAAAAGGAGCAACAACATTTATGCATTTATATCAATCAGATTTTTGTACATGCCGCACTATGATAATAGATATGAGAATAGAAAATATATACGTGGAATACCCTTTTTCTTTTCTCTTGTTACTTAGTTTATTATACAACATAGGCAGACTAGAGAAGCTATATCTAAAGATAAATTTGACGAGCAGCCTACCAGTCTGCCTGACTTGATTCGTTAATTGTATTGTACTACGACAGGTGTGAATTGTGAAAGCACGTTTCAACTGAGTACCTGAATAATGGGCTAAAGTTACAGTTTTAATGTATGTGATAGAGGTGCATTGTTCTTATCTAAATATATCTGACTTCCTTAACTATAAACTGAAATATTTACCGTTTTTGGTAAAAGTAAGATATTATCTGTATTATTCTGGCAGTATTCCACTTTAAATATTACATGTTATGTTACGTCTATTCATGTTATAAAATAAATAAAAGTTCTGAAATTTTCCTACAAGTTCATTTGCTAAGTATTAAAGTGAATTTTATTTTAAACAATTTTTGTACTGTAAAAAATCCAAATCATGCGTCCACAATTTTCATAGTTTGCACCTTGCACAGTTATTCACAGTGAATTTCACACATTCATTTGGCATAATAAAACTGCATCGGGAACAAATGGCGTATAGTTACAATGTGTTTACCTGAAAACATCGTCTTCTTTAAGGTACATGCAAGCGAGAAGTTAGGAATGAACTTTATCAAAATCCAGAGTGCAAAAACAAACACAAATTATTCATGCAAGATGCCGGCGTTTTAAAAATTTAAAAACAAACTACTGAATAATATTATATGACAAAGAAATTAAAATTAATGTGACATAATTGCAATAACTTCCATTTTCTAGTGCATTCCAGATTCGCCAAATCCTGACTGGGAGACGAAACGAGCATGTTGAAAACTGTGACATTTGACATTGTCAAATTGACACCAGTAAACTTGCAGTATGACTTGCAGAAATGTAGCTTATTTCAACCTTATACGACACGATATATGCTTCTTTCCGTCTTCTCGACAATCATCTTCAATCAACAAATTAATATACATACCTACATGACTGTATGCACCTTTTCAGCCATTTTTATTATGTAAAAATATCCATTGAAGAAATTGTAACAATTTTTATGCAGAAAGTAGAATGTCAAAAAAAATGATGTTGAATATCTAAAAGAGCGTACGGCCATTCTTTAATAGGACTTTATAATATGTCAAAACTGCAAATATGGCTACTAAAGAACGTGGTGAGAAAACATGATAAATTATCATTGATAATGCCGTGTACATTTAATGCTAAACTTTATGCAGGTGCAGGGTATGGGTTCTGTGAAAATAATTTAAAAAGTAGTATCATAAATATGTGAGTGTAAGTTTTATTTTCCAAGTTATCTATGTACATCATCATCATCAGAGTTACAATAATTATTGCAGGTTTATTTTATCTTGAAAGTTTCTTCGGTTGGCGTTGTCGACTAGAAAGTTTTTGATTCTTCTGTTTATTTTCGAAATTTGTATCCCTTTTACTCCCACACTCCCAGAGTTCCGGTTAGGGAAAATTATGCGCAGAACTAGTGGAGACCAAGACTATACGCGCAGAAAAATTGGGGGCCGTCGTCACACGTTCAAATTTGAAAGGGGAATGAGGATTTTGCCTGCTTAGGTCACAAAAGTTAGCGCCAGAAGAAGGCGGATTTGGCCAGCTTATGTCATGAAAGTTTGCGTCAGAGGAAGAAGGATTTGGCCAGCTTATGTCATGAAACTTAGCGCCAGACGTTGTTTCGTTGACATTGACAGTTTGAATATTTTGGTCAGAACTAGTGGGGACCATATTTGCAGGACTAAATGAGATCAGATCTTTAAAGATGGAAGTGCGCGGAGGATTTGTACTGGGGGCGGGGACATAAAAACCAAACCCAAAATCAGTGCCAGACGTTGCGTTGTTGACATTGCCTGCTTGAATATTTGAGTCAATGCTCCCACCTTTTGCAAGTTTCTTTTTGAAATCTTCCTTTTGTACTTCACTCAATGCCCTCCAACACTCTCCAGCTAACTTCATGATCTCTTGTTGGGATTCGGTGAACTTGCTGGCTTTGGCCTTCTGTTTGGATATTAGTTAAATCATTTTAGGATTACGATATGCTCTTTAAACCATGTGCTAGCATGACCAGATGATTATAATGATTATAATGAATAAAAAGAACGTGTCTTACTTTCATAACGTGTACGAAGAACAACGGAAAGCAGCGCAATTTCTTCCCTTTCCGAACAGCCGTTGTCGCTGGAGTCTTCTGCTTCTTGACTTTTCCAGACCCGGAACACGCTGGACATTTTGCAGCTGTACACATTTTCCGATTCCCTTTGCGAGAGAAAGTACAAGGGCCAGATTTCGGTGGCATTTTAAGAAGGCGCCGTGATCTACGTTTACGAACAGGGAGGTTGGGGTTTTTACGAGGAGCTGTTATGAAAGATTGTTAAAAATATCATTAATGAGTAATATGAAAACCATTATGACATGTCATCGTGTCGTCTGTTATACAAAATAGGTAATTATATACTGGATAGCTGCATGATGCAGCCATGCAGCCTTCATCTTACCCATTTGAACAGGATTTTAGGTTCTTTGCTAGATTTATTGGGCTTCCCTGTACTGTTCTGATGATGACTCAGACATGGATGAGATACAAATCTCTCTTTTGGATTTTGTGAATTTAATCATGAAAAAGAAAATAATTGTGCGGCCATTTATACAGATTCAAAAAAGTTAACTACCTATTTTATGCACGCAGTGATATGTCATACACTGATATCATATCACTGATTTTAAGCATTCATTCCAACGGAATGAATGCACGGCAACCATATTTCTGCATCACCGCGAGATGACACCATCAACTAAATCCGAAAATCAGCGTTTGTGGTGTGGTGGGTATGCCACATGAAAATTCAAGATGACATGAATAGCAAACTATTATGAATGAAAGTAAAAAAAAACTAGAAAGTAAGGCTGCGAACCAATCGTAGTAGTTATTGTTGTGCAGAACGCGATTTTTATTATATCCTGTGATTTCGCTGTCAACAATCTTTATTATTTCCAATATTGGCAATTTCCAATATTCGTAATTTTGTTACAATAATTTTAAACAAGTTGAATGACCTATTTATGTATACTTTCGGAATCATAAATTTTAAAACAATTATTATATACACAAGATTTTGCAAGACTCGTCTCTTTGCTCAATATAACATGCAGTAAACCTTATATAAAATCAGGCTTGAATTTATAACAAATGCTCTATAAATTATCATATTATTATAAATTATAATACCTCCTGATACGACTACATACTAACAATAGTAGCCGCTAGCAAAAAAGGCAGCTATTTCTGCAGCGTAATTTAATAATTTAATAAAATTTATAGAATAATGCATCATTTACCACCTACAAAATTAGATTCTTCACTTGAAGTTATATAATGGGATTGAAATCTTCAAACATGACAAGAAAAGAAAAGTCTTTGTTCATTTTACACAATGGCTCTACACTCTGCATAATCACAAGTTGTGATAAGTGTATCAAAGTGCCCTCAATAGATGCGGGAGTGGTAAGAAATCCATAATATTATTGTTTTGTAGACATGCACAAAAATGCACATGTATTGGGGTTTTAAGTTAAAACTAATTTAATTGCAAATTTCGAGTCAACAGTGTATCCAGTTTCTAGTATAGCAATTCTCCGTCAATTTATCTTTCTTATCTTTATTAATTTTCACTAACAACATTGCATAAATATTCTGGAAAGCTGGCCAGCCGGCGTCATCATCACCATCAGACATGAGAACGCGATTGTTACTTAATAATTTTGTTGGGAGACATGGACTGTTAAAATTC
>JAITYZ010002950.1:0-14583 GCA_027744595.1 Paronellides praefectus
TATGAATTCTGAATGAAAACGTACTGTTACTACATCCTGCCCTGGATGGTGGTGCTGCTGTGTGCTGCCACCGGCGGCACCTCAACAACAAAATTTGTAGAGGAGAGTCCTCTGCTGTGCTATAACGAATCGTTATTAACGATGATAATATCTTTCAAATGACAGGGAAGTGGCATATACATTATAATATGTAGTGATGATGAGCCATTTATGTACATTCCACATTGCCAAAATACAGTTTATACTTTTCTGCGTAGGAAACACGGACATGTGCCAAACAGGCATTGCGTGACCCTGCTGTGTAGTTAAATTTTCAAAAATGGCAGACAAGTAAATATTTTACTCTATACAGTTATCTGATAAAGAGAGAGTGAAAGGGCCAATATAAAACTTCTTATTTCACTTATTTTTTGGAGCTGTACGTCAAGTTTTATTGGTCTATTATCACCCCACGTGCAATATTACATTTGATTAACACACAATCCTTATTTTTTCTGTTGGTGAACTTTGTTTTTCAGGGTTGTTTACTTCTCATTTGCACTTCAAAAGAGAAATTTGAATATATTTTTTAATAAAAAAACCCATTGTTTGCATTGAAAGTTTTAGACCTTCAAACCACAAAAACAGATTATCTGCCAAAAAATATTCAGGTTACGTCAACAAGAATTCTAACAACTTTGCAACTATTTCACAATATTCATGCATAAACTCATAAAGTATATTATAGGTAGGTATGCATACACGTGTACTTTTAAAATCACTCTCAGGGGACTCGTTTGAAAAGAAATTTTAAAAATAAATGTTGAGGTTTCCATTTATATCCCTGTGCTCCTGCTGTTTACATTATCTACTTGCGTCGTAGTAGTAATAACAAGAATATACGTAAAATAGTCATTTTGATAACATAATCTTTTCCACGTAAGAATTTCAAAATGGAACAAGTCATCATCATCCCTAAAGCCCGGTTTAAATACTGTTTATTTACTCTTAAAAAGTTGTCAACATTCGTTTTTCCAGGGAATAAAGGTATATGATATAACATGCCATATTAAAGTTAGTGTTATGAAATTTATAATATGAATACCTATTTTTAGCAAATATTACATATATTCGTACCTGTATATTTTTAAGAGAGTTTTTGGTATAAATTGATCGCATATTTAGGTAACTATAATTCTTGCATTTTCCTTTTGTTATTGTTCACCATACTCTTTTTTCCTATATATTTTCTATTTGGTATTGTTTTTTTCGGATTTATTTTACAAACAGAAAATCTATTTATCGTATTTTTTCATCGCAATAGAAAAAAAATGCCTACTTTCACTTTATGCAGCGCACTTTCATACAATCCAAAGTAATAGAAGTAGAGAGAGATGAAAAGTCGACTTAACTTTCACTTTCAGCAGCATCCGGAGTAACAACCTTATTTTTTACCCACCTGCTTTTCCCAAACGACACAAAAAACTGCTCTGAGCTTATTATATTCCCTTGTCCTTTACAAAGGAAAAAAAGATAATATTTTTATTACTGAACAAAAAAACAAGCTTTACCTACTTTTTTTATATGATATGGATACCTACCTAATAATATCTACCTGTGTGTGCTCAGGGCTCATGTTACTTTTGATCCTCTTTTCAACTCAGCTGAACTGTGTACTACGGCGTGTGGAAGGTAGAATGCATTATTAAGCTCACCTATATGATTTATATACAATTTACATAAAAAAAATCTCTGGCAAAATCCAAAATCCTCTCTGTTGTCTGTTCTCTTACGTAATATTGTTTTGTTATAAAAAACTATATATTGCCAAAAAACACCAGAAAGGAATTTTTTGGAACTTTTTGTTGATGATAACCCTGTGCTGGGGTTAGTAGTGTGTGCCGTATACAGAGCGTGTCAAGCGAAAAATATGTGTCATCTTAAACCAAGGATGACGACCATCATCCACATCCACCTCTCTCTTTCCTTTCCAATTTTTTTCTGCATTTCCTTGTCTTTACCAAAAGAAATGCTTTATCTTTTTTTTACCTTTTTGGGAGAGAGAGATGAAGTAAGCGAGTGAAAAATAAGTGAAAAGCATTTTTCTGGCTCGTTTCCTCGCCTGTTTGTTCTCAATTTTTCAATATGAATTCAATGAATTCCCTCTCACAAATGTACCACCAGGAATCCAAGACTTTTTTACTTGCTTACATTGCATACATGTCACCACTCTCATCATCATCATCCTTACCCTTCAAAACTCCTCTGCTTACTACTCTACTCCACTGACAATGAAGGAAACTTTTTAACGGGAAAATGTTGTCTCTCGCAAGAGTGGTTCGATTTTGCTCGAGTTTCCCTGTGTCTTTGAATATTCAAATATCTGCAAATCTCACACTCTCACAAAATCTTTGCCTTGCAAAAAATAGTTCATATTTTGCATAATATTCTTCATTTTTAAAAAAAATAAATCGATGACAATGAAGCATGCCTAACCAGCGCATTTTTTTACAAATTCGCTATTAGACTTGCACAGATTGAGAAAATTTCTCAGTTCTTCAGCAGATGTACGGCTCGTGTAAGTTTGGTTTGGTAAGATTTAACACTCATACTTTTACCCACCGATGTTCTTACTTCGAGAAAGAAAGAGAGAGAGAGCAAAAGAAAAATGCAGAAGAGAGAGAGAAAAATCGTTTTCATGTCATTCTGCAAAGTCACGTTATCCCCCACAATATTCCATTTTATCTTCTTTCTTCTTCTTCTTCTTCTTCTTGTGTTACTGCTTCTCTCCAAGTCTTCAGTTTTTTCTTCTTCATTGCTCCCATTCAAATTGTGTTATTTCTCTTCTTCTCTCTTCGCAGTCTATTCCCTCTGTACAATCAGTAGACTTTGACCTTATTTGAATTTTCGGGTTGTAATGTTGTCGTTGTCGATATAAATGCGATATATTATTTGAGGGCTCTTGTTCCTCCTCTCCAGCATGAGCAGATATTGCACCCAGGGCTTTTATGTTATGTATTTCGTGGAGGAAAATTAGGTTTTGTTATTCTCTGTCTTCTCCACAAAGGAGGTATTAAATTTGTCCCTGGATAGATTTTAAACTTGTCTCTAGACCCTTGTTATTCGCTCCGTTTATAAACATGTATAAAAGGAAAGCATCAACTACTCGTTTTATTTTGGGTTTTACTGATATAGCCTGTTTGCATGTTATGCATGTTTGGAAATTGCAAGCTCGCAGTCTAGGAATTCAGTCAATTTGGTGAAGAGACAAGAGTTTTTGTCCCCAAAAATCTCTGCATTCTGTCTACATATTTTTGAAAGGTTTCTTGGTCTTAAGCTCTCGGCTCAACTTACAAGTTTCGATGCATTTTTTTCCTCCAGTGAAATTTTGTTGAACTGATTGTGTTACCCTATTTTTGCTTTTGCTGATGTTCCTTTTGTGGAGCATAAAATTTAAGGTAAGACTTGCATTGAATAATATTCAAATGACTTGTTTGATAAAACATGCACACGCAAAAGTGGCTTGTATTTTTTTGGGTGGAAATAATAGATGAAATGGAATGCAATAAGAAATACTATCACAGATCCTTTGTAAAGGTTTAATTTCCCTTGTGCATCCCTTCAGTATGTAATATGTGTAGGGGGTGGGGGGTAATGGTGGGAGTGTAAGATTTTTTATAACAATCCTTTTTTAATAGAAAGTTCATAAATTATTTTGTAAAGCAAAGACTTGATTACTTCAATACAAACTCTACCACAACACATTCTCTCCAGTGCTACAACTACAACTAATAAGGTTCATCATTTGTGAATGAACAAAACTAATTCCTCTTTATATTTTGAAAAGTTAAAAATTAATGAAGCATCTCAAACAAAGCCGCAGAGTCTAGTTACTTTTCCAACAACTTTAATACTCATCTCTCCTCAGCCAACTTTTTTGCTAATGAAGTGGTTTTTGGATCCTGTTTCAGTAGTGAAGATGCGACTACTTGCGACTTTGCTACAAGTTGTAGCCTACAACATTCAATTTCATTTGCACACTGCACTCCACACAGAAAAGAGACTGCACACATTATTATTATATTATATTTATAAAGTACAAGTGCAACACGCCGGTATATACATATAGAAATACATTATTTGAGCATTATCCCATGCACCATCATTCTTTTATAGACAGAAAGAGAGGGAGATGGAGAGAGAGAGAGTTTTGATTCGCTAATTAATTAATCCCGGTGGTACTCAACTAGTTAGTAAAGTAGAGAGAGAGAGGAACATAAGCACTTTTAGATTTTCCCAGCTTCCATCAACCAGCAGAGCAGATTTACCAAACGAAACGTGAAATACATTATGTAAAGAATTATAATGCAATCGCAATGTGAATATTGCGAATCATCCACCCACACCGCAGCGCTTTCAATGTCGAATGATACCTAGGATGGTGAAATTACAGTAGTAAGTCGCTAGACAGTTCAAATGTTCTCATGGAGGCATGCATGGTGGTTTAAAGCAGCAGAAAGAAGGAAATATAAAGAGACGGATTTTTTTGGCTTTTTAACTCCTGCATCCATTTTACTTTGGTATAAAATTAGTAGTGATTAAGTTAGCCTTGCACTTGAGTACAAAAACGGGAGAAATCACAGGGTTTTAGCGGGAATAGGTGTACGGTGTGTGTACCCATGATGATGATATTGATGAGTCAAAATGATCATTGTGGGTGGAATGATAATTCCTCTGCTGTGACTGTGCTGCAGTTTCAATTTTATGGTTTCATGCATGGTTTGTACACACAGGTGTAGTAGGCATGCATGAATGTATGTACATTTGGCCAACAAAGAGAATATTTTATTTCTTCAAGTGGTTTATCTAACATGTTACATGTATAGCTAATAGCACAAAAAGTCACATAAGCTGAGTGGTATTTTATGCGACAGAAGCTATCTTTTATGCTCTCCACTGAATGAATAAAAAATCCAGTTTTTTGTGCATACAAATTAGAGTGAAATTCGGGGAAATATAATGTGCATTCAGCGTACACAAAGTATAAAATTATATATCTGCTTTGACAAAATCTATCTTTGTAACCTTCAACCTTTTTATGGTGGTATATTTTCAGCAGCAAAACAGCATGTATGTAAATATTTATAAGGGGCCGTCCACAAATGAAATTCATATAGCATATCACATGTTTTAAAATTCTACCCATAAAGTTCAGATAGATATTTAATATGCATACGGGGATTATTTTGTGAACATCCCCTATTATTAATGCGTCACACCAAAATATTATAGAATGCATATTATAAGGTGTGTGGTGGTGGGGTGGGTGTAGTAGTGTCACCCAACGGAAATCGATTTATTTTCCAGATGAATTGACTTAATGAAAGTGTGTGCTAGATGCGCTCTGAGAGAGGGTGAAAGTCAAATAAGCTAAAATTTCCATTTTCATCACATTCTTTAGAAAAATATATTATTATCCTTTTACACTCAGCTCAGAGGAGAGAGCACATTATAATATATACATACACAGTTGGTATGTAGTTCTGTTATTATACGACATGCATCTTGCCGCTTTTTGCATTTTCCATTCTTCATTGTTTTCCCCTCTTCTTGGCATGTCTTGTGCATAAACATTACATCCATTACACTACACATGATATGATACACATACGCTTGCATGCATACTAAAATCCGATTGTCACGTTGAATTCTCCTCATGATGATGATCATCATCCACCAAACCCTCTTGTGTCTTATCCACTCGCATGACTAAATATGCATAATAAATTGGTTTGATATTAAATTTCATTGCACAATAAAATAATATATTATATAACATGGCTATATGCAAAAGAGAGATGTTTTGCTTTGTAATTACCGTTTAGGAGGGGACGAGTAATAAAGGGGACGACGACCTTAAAAACTTGGTTGCTGCTGATGATATTATCTTTTGTGCAGTCATCAGCATCATTGCACAACAAAATGTATATACATTTTATATTGAAATATGTATATGTAAGCTTATTAATCTCCATTTCTAGAGAGTTAACCTACTTTACTTACAAACACAATACCTTTTTGTTGTGTTTTTTTTGTATCGTTTTTTAGCTTCATTACCATTTTTTACCAATTTTATCAGTCAAAAGCCATATGTTTCATTCCTTTTCACGATGATTTCATTTTGTACCGAAGGAGTAACATCATTCTTTTTATAGTAATAATGATAATGGTAATAGTAACAATCATCAGAGTAGTCATCATGATCAATATCATATGATCATTATTGTCCTTCTTCTTTTTCCTGGAAACCTAATATTCTTTATTGGGTTTCCATTGGAATTGGACCATGTTCCCTTTTTTTGATAGATAAACTCAACATTTATTTCCGATCGTTTTCTCTTGTATGTTTTTTATTTTGTTTTGAAACATGGTAGTAATAGCACAGTGTAGCGTTTAGGTGAACTCTACTACTCCTCCTCCTCCTCCAGGCCAAAGAGGATCGTACCGATTTCCGGACACGTGGCCTCCAGAGATTTTTATTGCTGATCAAGAGATCAGATGGATAGATTGGTTGAAATACTAGGAAAGGAATAGCATGTGTGTATATATAAATGTATCAATATAAATATATATATACATCAGGATTTTACAACGTTTTCCTATAAAGTTGTCACCGCACTATCAATAATGTTTCTTACAATGCAATCACAATAATGATAACCATATTTAAGGTGGTATTACATCCATTTCCTGTGTCCTGGAAAAAGCAGGAAAAACAGGAGAGTTCTTTTGATGGTTTTGGGGAAAATAAAATGCTAGAAGGTTTGTAGAAAAGGTGAAAGGTGCTTTTTACAAAAAATAAAAGAAAAATATGAAGCAGAAAAAACTCTTTCATGTTTTTTAAAACATTTTCTTCGATTTTCTTTTTTTTAACAGCGACAACACCTCGGAAATGAAAACAATTCAAGTTTTTGTCATCGGAAAGAAAAAAGTATAAATTCTGTACAGAATACATTGGAAATGTGTGTGTTTTTTGCCTTACTGATGAAAATGCTGAGTATTCGAATTTTACCATTTTTAGTTGACTTCCTTATCGTTGCGATATGATATTATGTAGCTACACTCGTTCTACACATGAATGTACGTGATGTAAGGCAAGCGCAAGTCAAAGTTAGTACCTTCAGCATAGCAAATGGAAATGAATTTTACGATTTAAAACGCGAAATGAAATAAATAAATATAAAATATTATGTAATATTACTTCAGCAGATTCATAGAAAAAGTAGTAAAAAATGTCCTCTTGAAATATATTATTATTATTATTATTATTATTATAGAAGATGGGAATTCCCGAAGGATCCCAATTTTTCTCCCAAGTTGGTCGTAGCAAGCCTTAAAGCTGTTGGTGCTACTATGATTTCATATTCCATATATGCGACATCACAGACCAAATTCAATAAAATGTTGCATGCTTTTTTCACTTTTTTCTCTGCATTTTACCCAGAAAAAACTCCGGAAGAGGTATACCAGGAAGGCATAATAAAAAGTGTACGGGAATTGGCCACAGGAAAAAAGTGAAGTTAGGGAAGGAAAGACAAGGAAAAAAGGAAAGGAAGGCCATTCAATGTCGAGGAAATGCAATGATTTTGATTTTATTATTGTTATTTTCTGTCAACTGTCCTCCTGTCAACAAAAATAAAAAAGAGAATATTATTGTATTACGCTATTATTTCCCCTTTTGGCTGATTTTTCCTCTCTCTCCTCCTTGGATTCCAATTCACAAATCCAATTGAAATCCAACCTGCGTTCTCCATGAATGTTCTTTGAGTTTCCCTTTTTTCCGGGGTGAGGACAAGGATATAAATAAATAGTATACAAGTGTCTCGTCTTGAATAAAAAAAGTGTTTCCAGATTTCATGGGGCTTTCCATACAAAAAAATGATAACACCCATGACCGTAACTTATAGTTAGCTCAAATGTAAGCTGGTAATGGTAAAAAGAAAGACAGTAACATTTCACGTGGACACTCCCAAAAGAGCTAGATAATAAAAATGTAATAACCGTCAATGTGTATATGCAGCTTGTATAGTGATGATGAAGAGGAGGAGGAGGACGCAAAAAGGGAGAGAATATGTTTTGGTGTTGACGGAAATCAGTTCACGCGATGAAGGTGGCAAGGGAAAAGTAAAGGAAAAAAATGTAATGTTCAGTCTGGGAATGGGGAAAAAATTCTCACAATTTTTATCGATTTTCGTTAATATTTTCATTGTAGTAGCCATGTAATATAGTACAGAGAGTCTCATCGCAGTTGTTAGAGAAGCGGCGGTAGGTAGACATAGAGGGTGTGATCGGCAATTGCAATCGAAAAAAACAGGACAAAAGAATGAAATGAATTGATAGGGCCAATCTGGAAAACAGTGGGATACTGACATGGCATAGCAGTCGTGAAAATAGAACGGGAAAAATATAAAAATCAAAAGCAACCAAATATGTAATTCTATCAACAACAACAATATTTTGATAGTGGCACTTGATATAGAAAAGGCACACTTATACTTTTATATACCAACATGTTTGTATACCATATATGGATGCATACAAATACTACTCAAATCTCATGTTTCGTGGAGTGAAAATTGCCATTGGTACAGAAAAAGGAAAAATTTGTTCACACGCATGCATTCCAACAAAATAAACTTTTATTTTTATTTTTTTTACAAGAGAATCGAGAAGAGTGCATTGCACTCTCATCATCAGTTTATTTTTGCTCAGCAAGAGAGCTCACAGCAGCAGCACTCGACTCGCCAGCGTACTAATGATGATGAGGATGTTTCGTGTAGTTGGTTCTCTCGCTCTTTTTACTCAAGTGGCTCGTTGGTTTGTTGTTGGTGTGTATGAGCCTTGATGATAAGATTGGTTCATGTTACTCTTCCAACAACAATATTATTTTTGAGTGTGTGTATTACTCTTCCTGTTTCGTTTTGTTGTTTTTTGTAGCGTTTGTTGTTGGAATTGTGTAACTGATAAAAAAATATGAAAGGCATTTGTGTGTGCTGTACCTTGGCTGCTGCTGATATTATATAAAATATAGAGGCTATTTTTTGTGTTGTTTTTGCTGTGCGAGTGTTTGGTCTTCCCTGAGGAGTGCAAAATTACCATTGGAGCGTATGAAATAAATGCTGATGGATCAAAATGGAAAAGGCGTATATTTATGAGTTTATATAAAAAATATACCAATATTGAATATGATATATGGGCAATATAGAAAAAATGGAAAAAAATATTCATGGTGGTTTGGAATTTTTGTAGTGAGCTACGTGTTGTACGTACGTAAATAAGTATGTATGCTCGTTTTTATGATATATAAACTTGGAGCGCTAAAAAGAAAGTTTCCCAGAGTATTTAAATTAAATCATTTGTAGGCATGTATGGTTTTTTTGGGTATTCAATAATGCGGTACTTTGATTTGATTGCTTATTCATGGCTTTATATGCTCGCTCTTAATGTTATGCATAATTTGAATTTCATATGAAATTATGAATAATTTTTTTTTTGTTTTTTCAGGTAAGATAACGGATTTTGACTTGAAACTTTTACCCACTTTGGCTTCATCACAAAAAAGCAGTAAGAAAAGCAAATTAGGCTGCAAAATAAACATTGTGCTATTATTATTGCTTCTTAAATATATTCTCATGTAACCTTCCTCTGAAAATATAATTCATAAAAGTTTTCTTATTATGCATACATTGCGCCAAAATTATCAAACTAAATAAACATTATGCTTGAAATATGAACTATCTCAACAAAAAACGTGTTGAGCAGGCCATGCATAGGCAAATCATCCCATTGACTAGTCAAAACTAATCCTACTACTAAATGCTTTCACAACGTACATGTATACACCATACTAAATGCACTCCCAATCACGGAGCCTCTCACAACGTTGATATACAAATTCAGTCTTTCAAAAGCATGTATTACTTAACCAAGTACAATAACGATAATGAAATCCCACACACGAAATCAGATTAGGGGCGGGCGGTGAGATCGGATTGTTGATGAGAAGGATGCCTACAACAACAACTACATATTACACATATGCCTTGTACACTAAACCATTTGTTGAAAGCTAGCTCACTCTCTCTCTCTCTCCCTTTTTCATCTTCACCAATGCACAATCTTGTTGTTTCCCAGTATTTTCATGTTGAAAACAACCCGGAACCGAGAGAACGTATGCTCAAAAAAATGTAATACGGCAAATTAAAGCTTAAAGGAGATAGGGAGAATGAAAAAATAAATATGCACACATCGATGCTTAATATAACAAGCTATTCTTAAACCCTTTTTTACACAAAAGCGGTATGGCATAGAAAGTAAGGTTTTCTATTACTAGTGGATATACTACTAGGAAATATGTATGCAATGCATGCATGCATGCTTGACTAAATCAACGAAGCAAGTTTTTCCTTGATTCTCTCGCCTCGCTTCCACTCACACTTGAATGAATAATGCATTCATTTTCTCTTTTCTTTCTCACTCAAAAAAACGCACACTTGTTCACTCATTCATTCATTTTTCGTTTACATTATGATACTTGTACTTATGTATGTATATATACCTTCACATGTATAACGTTTTATATGACATGTGAGTGAAGTGAGTGTGCAGCAACGAAAGATTTCTTTTATGAAAAAATCATAAAAGGAATCTTCCCGTTTTATAAACTGCATAGATTATCATCATCATCATCACTATATCTTGCCACTATGTTCATTCATTTTTTTACTGAAAAATATAAAGGAAACGCATTTGTGTAAGCAAAGCAGTAACATTACTATTTGATGCATGCGTGAAAGTACAGCAAACGCCCACACAAAAAATAACCCTTTTAGCTTACCAGGTTCATCATCATTTATCCAACATGTGTAAATTGTAAATAAGGTGTACATAATACAGGTAAACACGTTATGTGTGTAAAAAAGGTGAAAAATTGTAGATTAAAACACTTCATCTCTTGAAAAGTTTTGCTTTTCTTGTATTCCTTTTCAGAACGACCTGTTTGATCATCCTCTCTTTTATGCACACTTAAGCATATGTACTTCTGGTGGTGGTACTTCCATACACGACACATGCATACTTTTTTGATAAGTACCGTTTTCAGGCTTATATATATAGCTATTATGATATTCATATGGTCGTAATCACATCAAACAGTTTTTTTGTATGTATCATGAAAGCACATTTTACTACTACGTTTGCGTGTGGTGTGGTTAAGCTTGTTTGACAACTTCTTTTTTGTGGTCTATGGGCTTATTTTAGTAAATGGGATATACAAAACTAAATAATAATAGGAAGGATTTTTTTCTGGAAAAAAGTAAAGTACACTTAAATGGGATTGTTGTGACTATGCAATAAACAGTACAAGCATTCGTATTCAAAGTGTGCACGTGTGATGCATTTCCCCCTTTTTTCAATCTGACAGAAAAACAGCGAGTAAAAAGAGTAAAATGATGTCACATGAGGGGAAGTTTCTCAAGTTACTATTGAAAAAAAGAATCACAAGATTATTTTTCAGGATGATAATGGAGATAGTAATGGGATGTGTGTAGTGCATCGGAGCTCATAAAGCACTTACTTATCTGGTATTATGCATTGTGAAATGCTTAACTGTTACTACTGCTATTATTATATGAATATGAACTACCGGTTGATAGTGTTCTGCATGGGCAAGGTCTCTGTCAGGGTGAGTAAAAAAAGTGAATTCCAGGGAGAGGAAAAAAGGGTGAAGAATAATAGGGGATGCTTTTGCTAGTTGACTGTTTGTGTTTGCGTGGTGTTATGGATGTTATGGCTTTGTTGGAAATGGTAATGGCCTTAAAAGTTATGTGTGCTTTACAAAAGCTTTTATTATTACGTGTACACTTTTTGTACATTTACTTTAAGTTTGACGATTTTTATAACGTACATAATAAAAACGGGTGACAAGGACAAGAGATGGAGAGAAGGAGACACGTAAAAGAAGTTTGCTGTGTGTAGGTGGTGGTCGGGATTGTGAAAAGGTTTGGTGGGTTTAAAAAAAATGTGAATAGAATATAATATGCAATTTTGTAATGCATGCATGAAATTGTAATGGGATGTGAGGCGAGTGTATGTGTGTGTGTTTCTTTAGACTTTTTTTTATTATATGTAATGCAATATTATTATCATTCACTTGACTATCAAAGAAACTTTTTAGTCGTTTTATCCAGACTGAAAAACTGTTTGGGAAAACGTTTTTATTTATTTTTTCATTTTTTTCTGACAAAAAAAGAATTGAAGATACTTAGAAAAGTTTAAGGAAACTTGAGTTTTTTGTTGAACCTTGACGGGCTATTGTTGTGTGACGTTGGTGGGGTGGTGGCAGTGATGGCGAGGGAATATACAATATGACGTGTACATGTGTAAATACTCAACATAATGTGAAGTCTGCAAGACATGAGATGACTTTGGCCGTCATGTAATCTGTCGGTCTTTTAGAATTCATTTGAGATCCTCTTTTATGCAATCAAGTAAAGTTTTTTTGCTCTCGATTTTACATTTTTTTTGTTAAGATGGGTGTATTATGGTGGGGAAATAAGATCTCTATCTGTGGGCATGCGTGGGTGGGGGGAGATGGATAGATACTTCGCGAGACTAAACGGACAGGGAATATGAAAAAATAAAGAGCTTACATGTAAATAATCTTAATAATGTTATGTTGTATAGGAAAGTACCAAAACCAAAAATGAACCAAAAGGGGCATAAACAATAAATAAAAAATAAAAAAACTTTAAACACTTTCAGAGAAGAATGGCATGAAGTCATATTTATTCAAAATGAATGGCATTAATAAAATGGGTCTATTGAAGGCTGTAGATTACATACGAAACTTTATATGGCGCACGCATAGATAATATTAATGCAATGATACACATACCATCACTTATGCGTTTGGTTTTTGTTCAAAAAGTGAACCTCAAAATATTTAGGTGTACTTGTGTATTATGTATTGTGCTGACGTCATGCACAAAACAGCGTAGGAAAAATGGTTCACATCATCATTTATACCAAATAGCTGTACTCGGTTTCCTCAGAAATTGTACAAAGTAATTAATTACGGTAAAATACATATATGCAAAATTTAATTTTATACGCCACTTTTCCCTTTCATAATGGGCACTCTTTTTGTGTTAATTGAGTTTCGGGTTTTTGAGAAAAAGAGGAGGCGGAAATGGGAAAAATGGAAAATGTTCATAATATTATTATAACACACGCACTTATACACGTTATTAAACTCAGGTTTATTACCCTTTCTGCAAGTGTGCTTTGGAAAGTCTCTTGCAAAAAACAGGGAGCAAACCTCATACACACGTTTACGGATTTCATGATTCGAGGCCAAACAAGCCCAGTAAATACAGTTGTTCTCAACCTGTTTTAAAATATGCGTGTAATGAGTTAGAATTGAATTATTAATTTACTTTACAAATACTGGCACCCTGATGCGCCACAAATAATTCAGTTGCTCCACCGCGGAAGGTAGTCAATATTTCAATGTCGCAGTTCGCAGTGTTTTCATTTTGGCGCTTTTCCTTATGATTTGAAAATGGAGCTACTAAAAAATAGCATAGTGTGTGCTGTATGAACTTGCTACTTTGTATGTAATTCACTATTACCTACAAACTATAAAAGCGTCTATTGTGATTTCCTTGGCTCTTCTTTTTACGTTGTGTACTGTGTACTACTTAAGCAGCAGGAAGTTTGGAAATGCGTAATATAAGTTTATTTAATGCAAGTAAATAAGAGCTATATATTTCCTTTTATTTCCCACTATATAAAATAAGCCTCTTTATAACTGCTTGTTGTTGCTGTAAGTTGTAACCGTGGCCTAACAATTTTGCATGATCCATCCATGTACCATACCAGAAGCAAATATAAGCAGCTTACTAAAGGAAGAAAAAAGGAAAAGGAGAGTAAAACAGTCAACAAAATCCTTGTAGCACCACCGACACCACCATGTAGAGTATTGTTTGTAGCCAATTTTTTTTGCACTCCTGCTGATTTCCCTTTTCCTCGGAGAATTATTAAAGATGAGTGTAAATATGGAACAAATTGTATCAGCTACTTACCATATTATATTATGTATAGGTAGCTAATATGTATGTGCGCAGTGTGGTGCGTGTACTGCTTAGCAAGCAAAGCAAAATAAGCTTAAAAAGAGAAAGTACAAAGCCGTGTAATAAATTATTATTATGCTTTGCGATTTAAAATTCCAATTAGTAACAACATCATTCTCTAAGTTTACATAAGTCACAATTTTTTTAAAATTTTCGCAAGCACTGCTGGAAGGTTACTTCTTTATTTCCTTAACAATAAGCGAATTTTTAGCATTGCTTTTTAAATCCGTGTTATATTAATACATTAGTAGTTCATGTATTCTTTTAATGTTTTCACACATGAAATTATCTACTGCGTAAATAAATATCTAGCATCTAACAAAACAAATTTTAATTTTTGTATTGACTACATATAGCCATATTACAAGATCCATAGGTATTCTATCAAAGTTCATAGAGTAAAGTGAAAACA
>JAITYZ010002951.1:0-15169 GCA_027744595.1 Paronellides praefectus
CTTTACACACAAATAAATAGCTAATTTAATTTTTTTTAAAGCCACATTTAAATCAATATATATTTTTACCACGATATATTAAGCCATTTATTATAAACGAAATTGGTAATAATAGTATTTGCCCAGTTTTATTATATATACCTTTAATTGTATTAAAATTGGACAAAATTGGTGAAAAAAAATATTCCCCCACAGAACAGTATAATATATGTTATTGTTTATTTTTAATATTTATAAATAGAATGCTAAAAACTTAACTTACCATTCCAAAAACGAAACTTTATAATAATAATTAAAAAAACTTTTACCAAAATGTTTATATATTTTTTCAAAAGAAGAATATTTCATATTTCACTTCACAGAGAGTAAAGATATATAGTTCCTGTTTCATTTCACCCCATTTTATATTTTATAAAAATAAAAACAAAAGACGATGCGTTTTAATAGTTAATGACTAAGCGATTATTATTCTACAAAGTATTCGACAAACTTGTGTATATAAAAAATAAATTCCATCATTAATTAAACAAATGACTCTTGACTATTTTTGTAACAATATTAAGGACGAGGATAAATAAGAGTAAAAAAAGTTAAAAGACTAAAAATAATACAGGGAGAGATTGTCATAAGAGGCAAGAGGAAAAGAATAAATTAAAACTGCTTTTACAAAGTACAATTTTTTTTTGAGAAATATACTTTTATGGTTTTTTACACACGGTTATTACAGGGGAAAGGCAAGTGATACATATTATGCATGGTATTAATAGAGTTATAATTTATCATACTTACAAACATTTAAATTAAGTTAAACCTTTCATTTACATATACACGCACATTGGTAGTTTTCATAATGAAATTTTTTTCAGTCCCCAACATCAAGAATCTTGATTCAAGATGGTTGTTGTGGTGGTGCGTGCGTGGTATGATCTTTTTTCAGCTTTGTTGTACAATTTGTTTGCTTTTGGGCATCCCAATCACAGCCGGCTCTCCTGTGCTGTCCATTTCGTTGTCTGATGATGACGCTGATGAAGATGACTGCAACGACGACCGCAACGACGACTGCAACTCTTGATGATTTTGTGGAGATGATGATTTGAATGGATCACCGATTGCAGTTATGAGTTTTCCATCCTGTTGTCCACTGTCCATTTTTAGTGCAGCTGGGTATTGAGCTGCGTGTTGCTCTTGTTGATTTTCCCCAAAACCTGGTTTAAATGTTTCACGGTCGCCCTTGATAAAGCAAAGTCTTATTTCCAAATCCCGTTGTCCATTGAAAGTTCCAATTTGCGTTTCCACATTCACCACGGTGGCTGTTGATGATCCATTGAATTTTGTTGCGGCTCCAAAATTAAATAACCCTCCATTACTACTATTACTACCATTTAAACTACCACTGTTAAAACCACTAAAACTATTATAAAAACGGTCGTTTCCTCCAGCAGGGCGAGTAGAGATTTCGTTCAAGTTGTCGGGTTGCTGCCCACTGATTATATTATTATTTGAATCCCTCAGAACGACACCTCCACCTATCCCATGATCCCCATTATTACTAATATAATTATTATTATTAACATCGACCAGACCAAAGTTGGTGTTGTGTCCGCCGTTGGTGAAAAATTGATCTACCATCATGTTGAGTGATGCAGCGACTGTGGGAGGAGATGGAGATCCACTACTGCTTGAGTTATTCCATATTCCATTATTCGCGCTAATAATATCCATTGCATCCCCTGATAATGTCATTCCAGCACTCCCATCACTGGACGGCTTCCAATGTTCATCCAAAAAGTAAAAGTGATCCAAATCTTTGTTGCCATCAGTCGACCTGGGAGAGGAAGACGATGATGATGAAAGATTGCTCAAAGTGGATGGAGATGGTGAGCCTTGTGGACCGGGCGAAGAAGTATTACTTGACGAAGAAGATTCCCCATTCAGAGTTGGCGAAGACGACAACTTTAATGGTGAAATATCCAATTTTGCCGGCGCAATAGGACTACCCGATGGGGACTGAATGCTGTTGAGATGTTCATTGCTGCTGGAACTACTGCTTGTTCCACTACTACAGCTTCCTCCAATAATACTTTGATGATGATTATTTGGATTACCTATGCCACCATTTCTACTATTATGATGATGACTATTGTGATGACTGTGGTTATTTCTGTTATTGTTTTTGAAGCTTCTTTTGTTACTTCCTAACCCCGTTGCTCCTCCCGTACCCCCTGACGCAGAAGAGGTGGAGGAATTGTAACCAGTACTTCTTATCAGAGGTGACCCTGTATACAACCTAGTCGTTTGATTCGAGCCTCCACCACTACTACCATAATGTTGGGGACCATTGTGAGGTTGTTGCTGAGGATGATACGGTGGCCCATGATGATTATTCAAATGGAGCACTCCTCCAGGATGCTGAATGTGTGGTGGTCCCGTTGGACATGACAAGTGAAAGTGTCCTGGATGATGAGGTGGGAGGGGCGGATGTTGTTGATGAGGATTGTGATGGGGATGATGATGATGATGATGAGGGGGTGGAGGTTGTGGTGGAAAATGATTGTGATGATGATAAAAAACCCCGGAAGCGGTGTTACTGTTAGACGCAGTGGGGGTATTGTTGTTGTTGTTGTTGTTAGTGGTGTTGTTGTTATTGTTATTGGGGTTTGCAGTACTAGCACTCTGATTGTGACGAATTAGCTTCACTCCAGTGTAGTATGAAACCCGCTGATGACTGTTCAGCTCCGCTGTCATTATCATTCCCCGACGACGGAAACATCCACGATGTTTTGAGGAGACCACGCGGAATGGTCACCGTTCCACCCTCAAAAATACAAAACAACATGACAAGGAAACATTAAGCACATGCAATGTCAAAATCATTTTTGTAGTAGTGCTACATACAAATTATACTGCCAATTGGCAAAAAACCATACTTTACTGTACTACTAAATTACTACCAACTATATAGGTATACTGCTCGCTAGAGTACACACAACACACAAGCAAGAAAAACAAATATTGAAATCAACAAAATCCATGACCTACTTTCCAAACGTCAACAAAACAAGTCATTTGCGCAATGTGCCTATAGCAAAAGCTTCTAGTAGTATATTTTTGTCTAAAGAAATTTTCTAGCAGACAGACGCAGACTACCAAATTGGCTCATTCATTCATATTTCTGCACGATACATATTAACGCTAATTGCTGAATTATTCAATTGAAATTAATTAGTACTAAATGATTGATGCATCGACTCTATCTATCTATTATATATCTACTAAAAAATTAACTGATTTGCTTTTATTATGATGATTATACTAGATGATGTATTTTTTTAGCTTCCGCCATTGCTAATCCAACACAATCTATCTTGTTAACAATATTATATGATATTAGAAATAATTATAAACGACTGCATTTGCAAGGCGTACCTTCTGAAAACAAGAGAAATCCCCAAAACGATACCGAGTATCGTCTCTCCAGCTTTACAGTATTCACTCCTTCGCTGCGGAAGGAAAGAATATTTCACAGAGAAAAGCTATAAATGATATATATGCCTTCTGTCCGTTGTATCGTATTGCCCCGATATGCACAGTTTCTTTCACTTTCTCACAAACACACACCAGTAGTTTTTTCAAGGAAATGTTATGCGGTTCCGTTGTTCGTTGTATGTTTTTATTTTATGTTTTATTTCCACCAAATAGCTGATGAACACCACGTAAACAATTTAACTTTCCTCATCATGATTAAAATATTTATCAACACACATAAACTGGATTTTGATTTTGATTGAAAACGAATTTAATTCCGGAATTAGGATTTTTAAAAATCAGATCACGAGTACACACGTACACATATACGTACACACGGCGCAACTTTTTTTGCACTTTTTTCTTGTCGCACAACTTGTATTGTTGCACTAAATTGTAAATACCAGTTTTTAAGGCTGTTTCAGCCGTCGTCCAAAATAGCTATACAAGCCGCGTTGTTGACTTTTCCTCATGATGATATTGTCTTCCGATTCATTCTCGTCACTACTGCCTGGCTCATACTCTTTTTAAAAAAACCAAAAAAAAATAACATCTTTTTCCTTTGCTTGAAATGAAATCAATCTATTCCTTTCAATATCCATATTCATTCATTTTGGCTATATTAAATTGATTTGATTAACTTACTTCTCGTGCTTAAAATAATACTAGACTAATCTAGTAAAGCAGGGCAAGTAAACACGGCCACATCCACCACAACACTACTACTTTAGTCTTGTCACCACCATCCCATCCCGAAAATATCTTTGCACATGACAGCAACCACGCACAACAACACAAAATTTACTATATTATTATATCTCTCTGCTGCTGTTGCTATTTTTTTCCTCTTCATGCCACCTTATACTATATACTATAACATCATCTTCTTGTTGACTATATGACAAAAACAAAAACAATAACAACAAAACACAATTTCACAAAAATAATAATAGCACGACACGATGATGTCGTGGATTTGATACTATAATATACTACAATAACAACAACAAGACGATATTATATTGTTGATCATGATAACAATATGATCCTCGTCGCACACACACACAACCCATTCTCATCATCCTCCTCCTCTACTACTTCTTCTCTTGATGTTATTGTAGTAGTAGTAGTAGTCTGGTATCAGCAAAAAGAGAAAAAGTGATTTTTGATTAGCATTATTATTACTTTGCTATACTCCATGCACTTTTTTTATAAAGTGCGTGTGTATTTACGAACAACGTTTGTACATTCTCAAACAGGAAAGAGAAGAGAGAGCAACAATTATAATAGTGTGAGTGTGACCAAAATGCGAATACCAGTACTACTACAAATATGATCCTCGTCGCACACACACACAACCCATTCTCATCATCCTCCTCCTCTACTACTTCTTCTCTTGATGTTATTGTAGTAGTAGTAGTAGTCTAGTATCAGCAAAAAGAGAAAAAGTGATTTTTGATTAGCATTATTATTACTTTGCTATACTCCATGCACTTTTTTTTATAAAGTGCGTGTGTATTTACGAACAAAGTTTGTACGTTCTCAAACAGGAAAGAGAAGAGAGAGCAACAATTATAATAGTGTGAGTGTGACCAAAATGCGAATACCAGTACTACTACAACCACCAAAACAGCAAACAAAATAACAAAACAGGGATGATGATGATAATGATGATAATAATAAGAACAATTTTGATACTGCTTGGCTCTCACTCAACCCCCACACTATCAAGTTAGTATTTAGTATATTATACAGTAGGTGATGTGATGGATGATGATGATATATATGCACTCTTGACTCGTCTTCTTTTTTTCTTTGTCCTTTTTTCCTGATAAGTAGCTCTACAACAACCAATAAGGCTGTATATATATGTATGTATCCTTTGCTCATTCACTGGCAATTATAATATTAACCAGGCCAACGTCAAACAAACAAAAAAAGGAGAAAACAAGGGAGCATTACAAGAACGCCACCACCTATAGCCAAGCAAACCAGCCTTCTAGTATCTCTGACTTGACTTGAGCCGTTTTAGAAAATCTGTCACACGTTTGACAGAAGGCACTATATAGCGTTCTTTTGCCCCACCAAACATTATCATCCCCCACTCATTTATGCTACCATACAATGAAAATATCATAACATTACTACTACTACTACTACTTTGCAAACTTTAATTTTTTTTCGCTGTACGCCTTTGCCAAAAGGGATGCAAAACGTGTAATATACCTAGTATAGGGACAAAGTGTGTAAGTGTGTGTAATATATAAACAATATTATTATTATTATATTATGTTGTTTTTACATGTAGCCAGTGTGTCAGTAAAGTAAGCAGTACGGAAATGATTAAGTTTTGAGTTGTATCATCATTATCATCTCAATGAAGCTTACACAGTTTGGTTAATACGCTTTTGCTCATGTTTTGATATTCGTTAAACTATCAGCACAGCATATCACCTCCACGCAGTTTATATATGCGTGTGTGTGTGTGTGATGCAGTTTGCGCGCAGTGCATATTAGATAGAAAAAAAAGAACGTTTCACAAAAAAAACAAAGCTCTCCTCCAATAATAAGAGAATATACCTGTGTAGGTAAAACATACATGCATTGCATATTATATATACAATGTATATGTGCAGAAAAAAAAGGAGAGCATCAACGCAGCGCAAGTATATAAAACGCATATAAACATACATTTATATTGCAATATGCAGGCAAAACCTTTTTTATTGAGACTAGGACAATGCTAATCTAGAATCTCTCTCTCTCTCTTTGCAGCTGATCATAATAATACCACTACTGACTCACTGACTAAACAGGTAGTGGAGGTAGTAAAAAAAGAAAGGTAGCATGTATATATATATCTATCAATCCGTCTGCTGTCTGCTTACTGACAGGGAGAACAAAACAGAAAAACATATAGGTATGCTTTTTTCCTCCTCTCATCATCTTCACTGGTGGTGGTGGTGTAAAGTAGCATAGTCGCACGGATGTACAATGATGATGATGATGATGTGCTTCTTGTTCTATGCATGTATTCAATTTGTACTTTTGTGCAGTTTTGTGATGAACATCCTCTTCTAGTTATTCCTCATCCTCCTCCTCACTTTACCTGTCTATATTATATCGCTTTTTCTCTCTCACTCACTCACAACAATGTGTGAACTGAACTGAGGACGATGATGATGCAGGGATGGTAAATAGGGAAAAGTGTGTTACTTTACTGCAAAATTGCTATACAAACAACTTTAACATGCATACATGAAATTCCTGTAGAAAACATACATACATTTTTCATCAATTTTTGTGTGTGTGTGTGCGCGCAAAATGTGCACACATATATATATCAACCACCACACTTGAAAAAGCATTGCACATTTTACCATTTATTTTGCTTGTCTAGTCAGTGACTAGTGAAAAGGAGAACAATACCGACGGATGAAAACGATGAGCAATAACAGCAACATCATCATGATGACTTGACTATATACTACTACTCCTACGACGAACCAAGAAAAAAACGTTTTTTTTCACTGATTCAAACAGAAAGAAACTCAATTCTTCATTTCAGGTTTGATTTTTGCTTCACTGCATAAAAATCATTCATATTGCACTACACTTATTTTCATTCTTCTTCTTTTTTTTGTGAAAAGGTTGTACTTGAAAAAAAGAAGACGGTAAAAAAGAAGAATGAGAAGAAGCTTTACTTGATTATCGTTTTCTTTTTTTTTTTGAGGGGATGAGGATGATATGCTCAGTACTCACACACATAAAGAGAAAAAATCTATATATTTAAGTCAACCTGCTTTTTTCTTTCTTCTGATGATCATGCTGCTGCTGATGATGATGATGGTTGTTGTATTATTAAAACCATGTCCACACCTACACACTCATCCTCATCTGATAAAAAAATGCAACAAGTAGAACTACTTTTTACATTTAACATTGCCACCGGCATTGTCATCTCTTTGAATCAAAATATAAAAAAATCTCTTTTTGCAGAACGGTATCAAACACGTCAAACAAAGCCAAAAAAATAAGAGCAAACTTGAACACTAGAAAATATATATATATTATGGCAGGGCATATTGCATGTGTACACGGATGACAGCTTTATTTTAAACCCATTTTTACTAAAAATACACACTACAAACATTCATATTCATCAGGGGAAAAAATAGTCAGCAGCAGCACAGTAACAAGAAGAAAAAAATAGTGATGAGAAGGATAACAATAAGAGTAATAATAATAATAATAATAATAATAATAAACTGAATGTTTTTTAGCGTACCTACCTTGTTCGCTCTATTGCTAATGCCTGCAAAACAACCTGCTTTTCCCTTCTTCTTTCGCCATCCCATCTAGTCAATTTACTGTGTGAGAAGATAATATACATATATTGCTATCTATAATTATTGCATTATATGCGCTTTTGTTGCACAAACATACATACAAAAGCACATCCAAGCTATATTTTTATTTTACAAAAGAAAATGTGCATTAAAGTGTTTATATGTATGAGTGTAAGTACCTATGTATATATCTTATCCTTCATCCTGTGTTTACCCTACAAAACGCTTTTAAGAAAGAAATAAACCTCATCATCATCAAGAGTAATAGATCACGTTGTTGCTACCTGTGTATAGCAAAAAAAGTGTACCGGCATATAAAGCCAAAGTCACAAGGCATAAGGCAGCAAGGCTAAATAGCAGTAGATGCTAAAAGCGTTCTTTTTTTCAACATGCATGGCAATAATTATATGCTTATTTTATTACAAACCAGCCACGCAAAACAACGCATGTTTTTTTTGTGTGCGAGTGAGTTTAAAAGTGGCATGCACGCTTTCTGCTTCTTTTTCGTCTCTCTACCTCTTCTTCCTCTTTTAAAAATAATATTTTGAAAAAAAATAAGAAAGAAATCGCAAAAAAATAATGCACAAGCAGTAAGTTTAGTTTGAATTTTTCTTCTTCTTTCTTGTTCTGTCTTAAATGCCAAACACGTCAACCAACGCAAAATGCTAAGAAGAGGTATCAAAAACAGCATAAAAGTTTGCCCTCCTTCTTTCTTCCTTCTTCTTGTGTAAAACCACATATAAAGAAAAAAGAACTATGATGATGATGATGATGATGAAAACGATGTTTAAATGCCTATCCAACATATCGCATCATATTATCATCATAAAAAAATTGTAAAAAGACAAGTTTTAGTTTTTTAGGCTGTTTTTTTATTGAACCACAAGAAACGAAGCTCATCCTGGTTTTAAAAATACACAAAACCAAACTTTGACTTACACTACAAATTTTTATAGTGAGGAGAAGATGCGATATGATACAAAACAAGACATGATCAAAAAATAAAATAAATTTATTTACTACATATTATTATAGATATTAGACAGTATTTTTTTATTAAATGATCAGCGTGTGTATAAAAGATTTTTTATTGCTGTTGTATTGCAAATTGCAATGCAGCGCAATAATATTTCAAATCAAACTTGTTCAATGGCTTCTTTTCATTTTTTTAGGCTTTGGGGTAATAAAATGAGGGATTGGTTGACAGAAGAAGATGATGAAGAAGAAGAAGAAGCAGCAGCACCAAAATGCAATCATGGTTGGTAAAGATGTGTATAAAAAAATAAATGAGGAAGCGTTTAAAAAGTCATACGCAACAACACTGCTAATTGTGCGCTGAGCCATATAGATTCTTTCTGGTTGCCTTGTCTTGTGTCATGTCAAATTCAATCTGTTTCTATTTTCTTGACTTGGCTGTTTTTTCTTGTCTGCTGTGGCTTATGACATTAATAGTAATAATATGTGTAGCAATACGTTTAATGTGGTTTTGGCAAATTCAACAATGAGAATGATGAGAGTATGGGAGAGAGCTTTATAATCAACATAATCGTCTTGATGATGATGATGATAGTAGTAGTAGTAATAATAATAGCAGTACGACACACTGCTCGTGAAAATAGTAATATTATCATCATCATTGCTATATTACTTCTTGGTTGACCCGCTGACACACTAAAACAGAGAGAGAGAGAGAAAAGCGACACATTTGCACAAGAGATATATAAATGGTAGGTGTTGTACTTGTTGTAGGTACATACTGATTATTATTATTACAATTGCATTGTTGTTTTTTGTGTACTGTGAGTATATATATATTTGTGTCTTTTATAAGAGCTTACGCATAATTTTGTACGCAATGCCATCATCATCGTCATCAGTATCACGATAATTGTGTCGTGTATAGTATTGCAATTGCAGAAGATACCACTTTAATCCTATAAGAACATACACGTTTGCAAGCATGTAGGTATGTACATATAATTGTTCAAGAACAAAGTATGCTGTAGTGGTTGGTAGTTTTGGTAAAAAGCTCGTATATAGAAAATAGAAACACACGCATTTACAAACTGTAGAGATGTACTTTAACAATAATAGCAACAAAGCAAAAAGGGGAGAAGAAAACAAGAGAGAGAGAGACTACACGGCTCTTTTTTTTGAGTGTCGAGTCATTTGCAGGAAATAAATGTGTTTGATGACTTTTGTAGGCGGAATAGTTCATTCGTTTGTACTACATTAAGGCAAAAACAGTGAGAAAAATGGGCACGAGCACAACAGAGTCACAAATTCAAAAAATAAAATCTCTTAAACATGGGGACATTTTCTTATATTTTTTTCAATATTGCATTAGTATTCATGTGTTTTAATGTTTTCATATTGAGAGTGTGTGAGTGATATACTTTTTTTTCTATATGACTTACTTCATTATTATTATTATTTTATTACTCTTGCTGCTGCTGCTGGTGGTGGCACAGTATATTTACAACAAAAGTAGTAGTAATGATTGTTGTTTGTTTGCGCTTATTGTCAGTTGCATTATTATTTCATTTCATGTATTTTCACACGACATTGCATTGTCTTTTTGTGTGTGTAAGTGTGTGCGTCTGTCTGTGTCATTCATTTTGACCAGTTTCACTTTACATGATGATGATAATGATAATGCAGGCCAGATAGTAATATGCAGGAGATGTGTAGGTATGTACATATGAATGCTTGTAAAGCAGTACAAATGCGCAAACAAAAGCTTAATTAGTTTCATGATATGTTTTCAAGCAAAGAATAGAAAAGAATAAAAGTGTACACAGGAATTTTAAACTGTATCAGTGGAACATAACCTGGCTTTAAGCTCCTTCCCTCTGTCTCTCTCTCTCCCTCGCAGTATTTACTTTTTTTTATTATTTTTGCGTGTCGTCGTGTCATGTCGTGTGTGTATAATAATGGCTGAGGTGACTAGTAGTAAGTAAGTATAGTAGCCATCATCCGCATCTTTCTTTTATCCAAGTAGAAAAAATGGTAATAATAGTAAGATGCCACAAGGGCCAAAAAGGCAGCAGCAAGATAAAATAATAGTGAAGAAAAAAAAGTCGTGTTCCTTGTCAGTCGTGTCATCACAAGGAAACAAGGAGAGAACTAAAGTTTTTAGTAGTGTATCTGGTGGTGTGGTATTTCGAAAAGGTCTTTTGGTTATCATTTATTAGTATCGACGACTCTTTAAAATGAGAACAAGTTGGCAAAGTAGATGATGAGGATTTTGCGCCTGTCTTTTTGCCAACAAGACAGTCAGTCGAGAGAAAAAAAACCGGCACGAAAGTAATATTATTATTATTATTATTTTGTTAATATTTTATATATCAGATGATTTGATATTTTTTTATGGGGAAGGGATCGAGGGATGTGCAAAAGATGAAGATAAAAAGAAAACCAATCAAGAAAACAAGACTTGCCAACTGCTTTGCGACCACTACTCAACTCGTAGCTCACTTTACCTTCATTTCTTTTCTAGAGGCAACTTCTTCTTTTTCTTCTTGTTGTCGCCCCAAACAAAAAACGTTGTTCCTCAACTATAGTCAACAAGGAATGTGTACGGCCGAGAGGATATCATCGATGTATCGTCATAATTTTTCTTTTACCTTGTTTGTAGACTAATAGGCAGGTAGAGGGATAAAAAGGATAGTGCTCTGTGCACTTTTCTCTCTTGTGATGCATTTATTAACATTGTTATATATGATGATATTATGATGACGACATGTATAAAAAAGTCTACTACTACTAATTTGAATTCGAAATCGTTGATATTTATCCATTATACCTCTTGCACCTGAACCAGAAACACAGTTTACTTTTTATTTCATCCTACAAGACAACTACGCAAGTTTGCTTTTATATTTATCATGTACTTTATGTTAATCACATAGAAAAAAAGTTATAGATTGGTGTATCATCATCATCATCATCGATTGATCTTGTTTTCGATACCGCATACATTTAAAATAAAAAAATTGAATTGTTGGTGGTGTTCTGTTCCTGTGGTTTATTGGGTACACAACAACTCCTTTTGCTATTAAAGCTACCCAACAAGAAAAACTCTTTTTTTTTCTAACTGATAGATATAGATGGATGGACGATGGATGGATGCTGGTCAGACCAGAGACCAGACGATGATGGTGGGGATAATGATGTGTCTTTTATTATTTTCAATGTATCATCTCATCGCTGTATTTAGTTTACATGGCTGATATAGTTTTGTTCGAGTATTGTAGTGTAGTTATATTGGATTTTTTTGGGCTGGGAGCCAGAAAATAGCAGATATTTTTTATGTTATACTATTTTTTTTAAAATTTGATATAAAATGGCAAGTAAAGTAGTAATGATCATAATTATATATACCTATATACACACTCTATACAAAGTTTATAGTTTCATTATATCTGAATTAGAAGATGATATATGCGTTACGCGTTGTTAAATGAAAAGATGATAAGGAGGAGGAGAAAGAACGATTTGGTTTGATTTGATGAATAATCCGAGAAATCTTGCTTGTACACAGTACACACCTTTTTCTACTTGTTATTCAACACCTCCTACAAAAAAAATACAATTTCGCTTAAAGAAATCTCTCTCTCTCTCTCTCTTGTAACGCGAGTCTTAAGTCTTTACAATAAATTATATACTGCTGCATCGCACACGCAGTTTTAATGATGCATTTTTGATTTCTTTTAATTGGCCAATTTACTTTTCCTCTTAAAATCGAATTTCAGCAGATAATAAAATAATAGTACAACCTTTTTTCTACTGATAAGCAAAACTGCGATACTTATCATCATATCAATCAAAATTACTACAAAATAATTGTATTAAAAAAATTGAATTCAATACATAAATATAACTTAAGATTAATGTGTGTGTAGGTAAGCATAATATACAATATTTCAATTATAATTTTTCAAAAATGTATAATAAAAATGAAGATATATCAATATTTTTTTCCTGACTATATATATTTTTTTAAATTGTGGTAGTCTGCCGTTTTCGTTTTTCAAATCATCTCACTTTTAATTCTATTTTTTTAATCTATATATTTTATTTAGCTAATCTCCTTTATGTATGCATATTGCATGAAATGCAATTATTGCAACAAATTACTGTATTAAAAAAGACATGCCTATATGTATATAGTACACAACAACAACACAGCAATAAAATGCACTTTCGAAACGTTTATAATTATACACGCTCGTCATCATTTTTTTTCAGTATCATAATATCATAATCTTTTTGAAATGAGCTCTGGGTTGCCGATGCAGTTTTTATTGTTGCAGTGCGGTAGCCTCAATAAATAATCTCATTTGTACATACACTCACACTCCTCATAATAATATTCATATTATCATATCGCACAATAAAATGTGCAAAGCTTATGCATATCATCATAATAATAATATATAGCGCCACTGGGAATCTATCGTATTATTTTCAGCGAAAAAAATAGAAACAGAACAATTGGAGATTATGCAAAAAGGGAACCAGGAAGTAAGTGGCACACACGACGACGACGATGACGACGACACCAAAAAACAACAACAACAACAATGAGACATTCTCCCAAAAATAAATAAATATATATATAAAATAATAATAGTAATATTGCTGCACTGTCCTCTCTTACTAATACACACAAACTACAAAACCGCAAAGTCCCTTATGTTTCTTTTAGTTAACTCAATAGTGTTTAGTACAGTGTCCCTTTTTTCATTGGGTCAGTACAGCGTTACTCTATTTGTCATGCGTGCATATATAGAAGTTAAATGGAATATAAACCATATAAAAGGCGAGCGATATGCCTATTTAACGACACATCAAAATTACAAGACAAGATAAAAAAGTATTTAAAAAAGAATGCTGCAAGTTTTTTATATCCCACTATCACGCGCAACGCAAAGAAAAATTACAAAGATAATATATATACGCAGCAATGCAACCAAGCGTACTAAGCACATAAGTAAAAAAATTGCTGACAGTTTCTCTGCGCCTTTTTAACATAATGTGCAAATATAATTGTTTTGTATTATTAATAAATTTCCTCAGTTAAAATAATAACAGGTCAGTGATCATAATGGAATAAGTACAAAGCATCGTCAACCATTCACTTGTGCCATCATCAACATCATTATTATCGTCATCCTCATATTTTCTGTCATCGATCGACTCTCCCAACACCCCAGACTCTAAATAGGTGGATCGCTAGATGACACATCATGACAGTTGACCCATGCCATCATCATGTGAAAAATGAGGTGATTGGCGAGTAGCGTGTGTTGCAAAAAAATATATTCCTTTCCAAATACAAAGTTGTAAAACCTTTCTTTATCTATATTTATAGCTTATCAAAAAATAAATATCGATTTGCCTTGTGTACTGATTGTGCAAGCAAAAATATAAATATTATTATTGCTGTGGGTGAATCATCATCATCATTGTCGGCTAAAATCCTGTCTGCTGATTACTTTTTTTTGGCAGGGGAGAAACAAGGAACCAAAAAATATTGTTTTTATTCTAATTCCGTCATTCACTTTTCAAAAAATTAAATGTACAGCAATATGTTACTTTCAACAACACGCAATAAAAATATACGTACATGCATGCATGAAATCGAAAGGGGTTGTGCATTTTGAATAATAATTTTTGCATCAAAACTAGTAATCTTAAAAATCTTTATTCTTTAATCTTGATCTGATTTTAATGAGCTTTTAATGTTCTTCTAATACTTTTACAATAATTATTTTACTAAAAGTTCTGGTGTTAGAGCCAAGAAAAGTTTTGAAAATGAAAATGAAACATAAAAACAAACAACATTTAATATTTTTTTTGTACAAAATTAATAAGATGTTGTTCTCTGTGAAATAAAGAGGGCATGAACAACATTAGCAAAAAAATATGTATATAGGTGGTGGTGGTAAAGAATAATATAATGCAAGTGAAGAGTGAACATTACGCAAATTAAGCGCATATTAAATAGCTTCCGATACGATGTGTTTTGCAAAGTGCACTGCTTCAAATTGCATAGATTTCAGACACACGAACGCACGCAAAAGCACAAGCAAAAGCATCTATAGGGAACGTTCATCCTCATCAAAGGGTTTAGCAATAATAATAAAAAAAACATTTTGAAAATGTAATGACGGTGATGGTGATGATGATGATGATGGTCTGGTGTAATTGGAGCATCGCATCATAACAAAGTAGAAATGTAGTTCAGCAGTCACCATGCACTATCATCATCAATAAACATCATATTATAA
>JAITYZ010002952.1:0-16446 GCA_027744595.1 Paronellides praefectus
CATACTGATATTTCAAATCGCTCGTGGAATAGTAATAATAATAATCCTGTTTAATGCACCATTTTCTTGTGTAGCAAAATACAAGCATGTCTGAAGATGTGCTCTTGAGCAACAACATAGTTTAAAAAAAATAGACGGTAGAGATTTAAGAATGTTTACGATCACGCGAACAAACTTTTTTTTATTATCTTTCTTCTACGCAGACAAACATCTGATACAGTCACAGTTACGTATACACCTGTATGTATATATTATATAGGTATATGTATATCTTTATAATATGCATGCCTATATTGCATAATGCAAGGTGTGTGAGTGGGAGAAACTGCTAAGGATTTACTATTTTCTTTCATCATCCATGAAACGTGAATCTGATAATATGTGAAATTTCTACTCCTCCCTCTCATTCATATCGTCATAGTCATCATCACACACACAATATTCGACAACGATTGATATGATTTTTTACGCAAGCCCAGCAAATACACATTTTATACTATATTTTTTTAGTGAATGTAGCAAGCAAACCGTTTCCATTTTGTAAAGTTAAAAACAATATCCGTGTGCTCAAAAAACAAAAGGCTCGCCAAGAATTTTGAAATAACGCTTTTCTTCTTCTGATGTATTCACTACGTTGATCCCATTGCCCGCCACAACCACACACAAAGCAGTTTTACTTAAGTATCCCATCATCATCATAGAAATCCTTTAATGTAATGTATGTAAACATTATGACTGTGATAGTAGAAATGATAATGATGATGACAGGCAGGATTCTTGCATTTCAAAAGCTTACATATCGAAAAAAAAAAATGATACTTGAAAGTAGAAAGACCGTCGTTGTCTTCGTTTTGTCAGTCAGGTGCGCTGTATAATAATAATAATAATATTATTAAGCATGCCATAATAATATTATACCGTGCTTTGTGCAAAATCCTGTGTTTTTTCGATGCAGATTGAGAAGGGAAAAACTCTTTAAGGATGACGAGTTTTTGGGATGATGTGCAATGTGTAAAGTTGAGAAAATATCTAACTTGGTGGGGAAAAGGTATTTTTTGTACTTCAAAATATGATTTTAAAGTAGCCACCTTGATATTTATTTCATTTTATTGTTCTGTCTGAGTGACTGGCGAGGTGGTGTTGATGTGTAGCATAGTATTTAGTTTTGGTGGATAAAATAAATTAAAGTTTATACATTTTTTTCGCATATATTGTTCTTGGGAGTTGCTGCTTCATTTTTAAATGACCATCAATTTATTTATCTATGTACATACTTTTTTAAAAGCATTTCGGCAGTAAATGCCTGCATTTATCCAAAGACAAAAAAAACATTCAAATGTCACGGCACACTTTTCAAAGTATTCTTGCTGAGAAAAAATATTGAAATATTTTTGCTTACGAAATTGATTATCCATGGACAAGAATCTTGTTGGCAAGTTTAGCGAAAAGCAAATAGCATTAATTTAATAAAAAAAGGTTCAAGAGATAAGCAAGGATGAGAAACGAGGAATGATGGGTGGAGGAGGTTGAAATAGCAAAGAGTTGATATGGATAATAAACGCTAATGTAATACAGCGTAACACAAACATACATAGGTACATTTTGTAAATCTCACGTGAAATATGCGTATACAGTGATAAATCTCTGTATATAAGCAATAAAAAAATATTTCAGGATAATGATACCTTTTTTTATTCACTATTGGTATTTGATATGTAAATCCGAAACACATACGTTCACACCAGTTGTTATATAGGTGTGTGTATATGAGAGATATCAAATACACTTTCATATATACCAAAGTACAAAGTGTGATGATGATATACCTAGACGCAAAATTATAATACTTGTCTGGTGAGGTTGATGTACAACCAACAAGGGAAACACAGGAAGGGGACTAATGTACGTTAAAATCAGAGAGGGAATGAGCAAGACGTGTGATGGGAGTAGCATAAGCTTCTCGTTGAGCTGTACCAGATGTGACATCACAAAAGAATAGATCTCTCTCTCTCTCTCTTTCTGTTTTCGATAACACCGCCACCACTATCACTTCTTGCTTTCTATATTTTATTCCACTTTTCTTTTCCTCCTCATCTTCGTCTTCTTCATTTCTCACGTATGTATTTATACATGCCAACTTTTTAAAACTGAAAGTACAAATCTCTCAAAATGTAATATTAAAGATGGCAGAAACTTTAGTAGTTTTGCTTGCTTGTGTGTGTGTGTGTGTCGTTCATGGAAGTGGGTACATAAAAAACTGATATGGTATTTGTGACGGTTGTAGCAAAAAGAAAACTAGAAACTCTCTGCTAGCTTTTTCCTTTACCTATCATGATATAATATTTATATATATATTTTTTCCTATAAGTAGATTGACAACGCACAATCCTCCACACACACACACCCACACACAACATACAAATTTATGAGTTTTTCCTCTTGTTTTTAAGCTGTATACTCTTTTCTTTCCAAGATACAATAGATGAGGAGGCATTGATGATGATGATGGTGGTGGTGGTTGTGCTGGTCTTTATCAGCAGAAAAGGGAAAGAGGAAGAAGAAGAGGAAAAGGAATAGTTTATACACATAAGTTTTGCTGTTTAACAGCTAAAACACAGCCAAAAAAAATATATAAGACCAGTTAAGTCAGTTGAGTAGTATAGTGATGTCTGCTTGAAAGGAAAAAAAAATAGATTTCCTACATGCTATACAAATATCTACATTTCAAAATAATAGAAAGATGCATTACATCACAAGTGGAAGAAATATTATGCAAAGCTTTCTCCCTCTTTTTTTCATATTTTTCCCTTATTTCTTGTCCCATTCTCTTTTTCTCTTTTTCTTGCTGCTAAAATAAAACATGTTAGACATTTACACTCAACATTTTAGAAGAATAAAACAAAAAAAGAGAAAGAAGAAGAAGAAAAACAGTTGAATCAGTGGAATATATTATTACAAATCGGGTGATCACCGACATCATCACCACCATCATCATTTTCTTTTCACTCTCATATTTTTATTATTATAAATTATGCGATGTGTGTTTGATAACTATTTATTTCTTGCATACACACACATACAACTCACATCCAAGTAAAAAAAAAGTACAAACGTGTGCTGTAAAGCACCCACATATCACTTTAATCTTTTTTTTCCTCTGCTCTCCCACTCAGCAAACTGATTTATCCTTCAGAAAAAAAACTGTAAAGCATACATTCCTCTTATTATCCTCCCCATCATCTTTGTTTTATGTAATGATCACCAAGAGAGACGGAGAGAGAGAGAGAGGATGACTGAGCATGAAAATCAATATGCACATCAGTTGTATGTATATTATGCATATGAGTATGTGTGATGATGATAATGTACAGTGACAACTGTGCAGGGTTAAAAAAAGAAACGCAGAAAGAAGGAGGAAAAACTGTTATTATTTAAATTACTAGCATATGTGTAATAGATGATGAGAATGGATTTGTATGTGTGTGTGTGTTGGAATATTATTTTCTTTCATCCAAATCCTTCCCTTTCTTCCTTCCTTGTGTCCTCGAGTGAAAATCTCAGGTGTTGGCATGGCATGGCATAAAANTGAAAATCTCAGGTGTTGGCATGGCATGGCATAAAAGAAGTAGTCATGACTTGTGTTGGAAAAAGTGTTTTCCAAGAAACTCAAATGGTATTTTTTATTGAAGGATATTTGGCCATAAATATTATAAATATTGGCAGAAGAGTAGTGTCCAGGCAAAAATAATTTTGAATTTTTTTAAAAAAAGAAGACTTGGAAGCATTTTCTTGAATGAATGGCTTATAGTACACATATTATATAGTATTAAATGTATTTTTTTTGTGTATTTTCCCCTAATTTAATGCGCAGAAAAAGGGGGAAAATATAGACAATATGAAATGTAATTTCTTCAACGTGACGATTTCTCTTGGCACAATATTGATTTTGAGGCCAGGCACAAACTTTTTTTTCTTACAAGTTAAAATGGTGACCGACCAACCAGAGTGGTGTCACTATAAAAAAAAATTTTTTGAGCAGTGAAAAAGCTTATTTTAAATTCTGGTTGGGGATCTGAAGGATTTGGTGTTTGGTTGCTGATTTATACATGATAATCTTTTTGATGTAAGATAAATGCTAAGTGGTCACTGGTGGAAGTTATGATAGTATTTTTTAGATAAACTAAATGGCTTTTGACTTCCTGGTGACAAGTGGGCTTAAGCATCGTCTCCTTGTCTTCACTACTCTTCGAGTATTGTAATATAAACAGGGGAACTCCCTGTGTGTTCCTTGTCAAAGTCATATGCATAAAAAAATAGCGAGAACAAAATTTTTTTTAAACATTTTTTCTTACTCTCTTTTTTCTATCTTTTCTATCTATTTATTGCAAGCTTTAATTTAAGGTGTGGATTTCTATAGTGCGTGTGGTTGTAGGTATGTACGTATGCATGGGAAAGGGGAAGTATTGGATATTACTGTAAGCAGGGGATACAATTTAGAGAAAAAAGTGGCAATTTAGGACATCCGACCTGGAGGCATCAAAAACGTTGCTTTGTTTTAATGAGACAAAAAGCATCGCTTTGAGTTTCTTTATTTGAGGGTAAAAAAAGATTATTAAAAGATGAGGCAAGAAGGTGTTCTTTTATGTAAATGCACACCAGTAATAAAGATAATACCTTTTAATATTTAATACTTGAGGGCCATTAAATTTTATACATCATTTTCTACCTTTATGATTAGCATCTATATCTTTTTTTCTATATCTTATTTCTATACTTTTTTTACATATAGTTCAGATGTCCGAAACAAAAAAAAACTAACTTTGATCTAAAAAATATATAATGTTATTAAATATAAATTTAAGAGTAAATACATTTAGAGTATTTATTTTGCAATCCGGAACCTCAAGTTGATGTTGGAAATCAACAACCTATTAAAACCCGAACTTTGAACACTTAATTTGCTACATCGTTTCTTAATTAACTGAATAGCCATCGTGAAGAAGATGATAGATAAATGTTAATGTTTTGTGTTACTACTACTTCTACTACCTACATAACTATTTAGGCTTCACCAAGTTCACCAAGTACACAATTTAAAAAATGGAAACTTTGTATTTGTACACCTTATCAAATTGATACTTGTTCTAGATTAGACGCCTATCGGTTACAATTACCTATAAAGATATGAGAATATGTACCAAATACACTACAATCTTGTTATAAAACTACTCTTTATACACCTTTCAATAATTCAATAATCAACTGTTGAGAATGCGTTCAAACCCAAACCAAAATCATCTTGATATTTCACTACTGTACTCAAATGTATTACCCCGCGTTAGTGTAAATCCGTATTGCCTTACAAACTAACAAATAAAAATGGTAAAAATGTAGAAAAAAGACAGATAATAATCAAACTTGTATGTTTTTCAAAAGATGAACTTTTGAAACAAAAATAATATTTTTTTTCCTTGCGTTGTATTTACACTTTTGCAACTAAACAAAATGCGTAACATCACGGTATTATTATTATTATTTTTATAGAAAAAAAAACGAATTATTCTCAAATTGATGTCTATCCATATATATTTTTTCCCCATGAAACCAACTTGACTTTTTTTTGCTTTGTTGTTTTCATTTCATTTCACTCACGTCCACCAAACATTCAACATCGTCACCACCACCACCATCGCCGCCGCCACTACCACATTTACCCATTCTTCCATGCAAACACCACCACGATTGTATTACATATTAGTGATGTCTGACTTACTCCCTCTTTTTTTCCCCCGTATTAAGGCCACCAACTTCTCTTTCATGTAATTGACTTTCTTTTAATTATTTTTTTCCCGTTGAATTCAATAGGGTAAAAAAATACATAGTCGATACGACGGAATAATGGTGATTTTAAGCTATATATGTATGTATACTCGTAAATCCATCTAAAAAAATTCTACAAAGTTTTTTTTAGTTTAGAAAACGAAAATAACGCACAAAATCCTGTTTTTTCTTTTTTCTTTTCAAATCTTTCTAGCTTCAAAAAAAAATAAAACCCTTTATAACCAAGTGTACAATGTGGATATATTTTTTGGTGATTGCTAAAGGAATGATGATGATAAGTATATATATAAAATAAGGGAAAAAGAGAGAAACAAAAGAGGATGAGAAGTTTCTTTTTAACTTGGTTGCATATTATTATACAGCTTTGTATGTACATATACCAAAGGGGTACAAAAAACCTTTAATATTTTTTTTGTGTGTTTCCAATTCTAATACAAATGAAATGGTTGAGTGAAGTCAACATTTTTAGAGAAGCAGCAAGATAGACAAGAATAACTAATGCCAATGTATTTGCATGACTGGCATAGAAGAAGTGAATAAATATAATATAGGTTTTTTTCTTCTCTCTATCAAGAATATATATTGAAGAAAAAAAGTTACGTTGATGATGATGCTGATAATAATAATATGACGTATGTATATGTAGGTTTACAAAAAATATATAATATAACTAGAGTGTATTTTTTTAAAGTGTAGAAATGGTAGGAGAAAGTAAAATAGTAGATCGCCGCGCCACACACACAAACGTACAGACATAGAAAAAGACGTCCTTTAGCTTCTTTACTTGAATAACATTTGAATATTTATAAAGTCTTAATCTTCCCATTTCGTAGGGACTCTATCAGTCAGCGGTGGTATACTACTACAACTGGTTGGTGTTTTAATCAGTAAAATTCGCTTTTTTATGGGCTATACATATAACGAGTTTAACAAAGAATAGGTATATATATTTATATATGAAGGCACATAATATATAGACATTGTCATCTTATCATTTTATGCTCAACTTTTGCTTTTTTTATGTATATTCCCTTTGCAACTGTAAGATATACAGAAAAGTCCGATTTATTTTGCTCAGCTATGCGGAAAAATGACGGCATTAATTGTTTCATTTCTCTTCAAGCTTTTTTTTATTTTCTACCAACTTTCCGACTTAAATTATATGCGCTACAGGGTTTACAGGACTGATGACGAAACAATTATTTGATCTCTCATCTCTCACTCACACAGTCAGTCATCATCTCTTTCTCCTCCCTCTGGTATTATAGTATAAACTTTTTTTTTATATATATTATAACCCTTTTTTTGTTTAAAAATCCTTTTATTATTATTATTTGATGTGTAGTAGGAAAAATGCACCTTTTTCCCTTTTCCTTTACTTTTCCTGGTATATATTCTGGGTATTTTTCACCTCGTAAGCTGAGCTCAATCTTTTCTCCTATTTTTGAATGACGCAACTTTATAATATCCCATTTTATATTTTATGTGTTTTATTTAAAACTTATAAAAGAAGAAAAGATAGGGTTCTCTTTTATCGTCTTAATTTATTTATTTTTCGTTTTGACGAAGTAGAAATCAGTGGGATAATTGTTTTTTGTCGTTCTTTCTTATTTATTATTATTATTTCACACAATTGAATGGAAACAAGTTGCTTTGATAATAAGGCAAAGGATTGAAGTTAAATTTATTACGGTAATATGAACTACCAAACACATGCATACCGTATTGATATTTAAATATCCTACCTATCTACAAAAATATTGACTTATTTTTTAATGTGAAGCACTTGTCCTCAAAACTCGCATGTCTTGCTTCCTCTCCCGCTACCCTTCTCACTTTACAAACTTGGGACACAGGAAATCATATTGACCAACAACAGCAGCAAAACAGATTTATTTTTCACTACAGCGTTTTTTTTGTTCACCATCTACTCCAATTACACAGGGTATCTATCCTATTGTGGTTCTCCATTTTCGAGAAGCAAAATATTGCCCATATTTTTTCATGCTATTAAGTGTACATGACCACCGGTATTTACTTCTCCTTGCTACTCATGTTATTATGATGATGATGATGATTCACCACAAAATATTACTTTATTGGATGCCGAGCAGGATGAGTATCAACAACAAAAAAAAAGTAAAAAGTAGTAAATACTATCGAACATGATAAAAGAAAAGGAGCTTGTAAATGGAAGAAAAGCATATAATAATAATGATGAGTTGGGTGCCTTTTTCCTCTTCACCAGCAGTATATTTTATAGCTGAGTGTGGTACAAGTAAACTCTCATCATGCTGTGTATACTCTAAGAATCACCACAATAACATGTAGTTTTTTACTTCTGAAAAGGAAGCTGGTACAACAGAAGAAAGTATAAAACACACACACACTCGTTATATGTATTTTGTATATTTGGAGCAAAAATTTTGGGTTGAAAAAAATAATGTAGCCAAGTTGCAGCGACAGCAGATAACGTGGAATAGAACAAGCCATAGATAAAGTAGTCACGTAAAAATGATTCACAATATTTCTATGGGCACTTGAGAGGCTCATAAAATCGGGTGTTATATCACAGCAAAAAAAAAGAGTGTAGTATATGTACCCTAAACAATATATATCCGTGTACCTTTTTCTTGCTACAACATACCTGCTTCACTTGTACATTTTAGCTTGTTTCTTTTTTGCTGGATGGGAAAAAATTGGGATTTGGCTGTTACTGCTATTTTTATTATTATTATTATGATCATTGTCATCATCATCATCATCTGTATCAAAATCGGTGGCATTATTGGGTAATATGGAAATAGATATATGTACATATCGTGTACAATAGTTATGGAAACTTTGTGTAGATGTAGCATACACACGACATGCATCTTTTTATGGCATGACGTTTTCTAGAGGTATAAATTTATTAAGTTGTTGGACGAAATATATAAACATATAGGTATATACTCACACAGAAAATTGAAACATGTGTACTTTTAGGGATTTTGCTTGTATTTGAAATTATGATTTGTTATGACGATTATATTACAAATTGTTTCTTGTTAAGAAATGGGGGAAACGTATATATACCTATATAGGTATATGCATAATATATCTGAGAAAAGACAAGAAAAGATTTATTTTGTAAAAAGAGGAAGCAAAATAGTGACAAAAAACTATTATTATAGTACATATTTACATTGTATGCATATTTGTTATAGTATGAACCAATTATGATAGTACAAGAAAGCCTGTTCAAAGTTGAACTAGTTGACTTATTTATAAATTTCATGGCAATTGATGTACATTACTTTAAAAAAACATAAAATAATAATAAGGGGAAAGGACATATTTGGTGATGACACAAATATATCGACAATTTATTTTAGTACTTGCTTCTCACTTTTAGTAGCCGCCGCCGGCTAGGTTTTCTTTTTCAATAATGGAGTGTTTTTACCAAGTAGGATAAACAATTTATTCTTTGAGCACATAAGTAGCATTGTATAATAGGTATGTATGTTTATATATTTAATGGGATTGCCTTACTTTCCACTCGATTTATATCGTTGAGCATATTTATTTTTCAAGGATAAGCCCTTGATTATCCTAAAGAGCGACTTTTCCAGCACAAAATTATATAGGTAAGTGAATAATGTATATAGCAGAGAAAGAGAGTGTGCGTTTGTCTACCTGAAAAAAAAAACATTTTAAAAGAATTACATTACAAAAAGGAAGAAACACGCAAAAGTATGTGTAGTTGTGCAAGAAATAATGCAAAAGGAAAGAGGAGTAGGGGGAAAACAAGATAAAGCGTTTGATATAGTATTGATTTCGATATTATTCCTCTTTAAATGAAACAAAAGAAGGTATGTATAAATGTATTTTTTTCTTAAATCGGCAAATCCAATTCAATATATTATTGATTTTATTATACTTTTGAAAATAAAGAGGAAATAGTGAGACAATGGAATGGAGAGAGAGAGAGAGAGAAAAAAAAGAGTTTATTTGAAACTGCCGAATCCTTACTCCACTTTCTTTGCACTCGAGAAAAAAAAAATTCTAGACGAGAATTTTTATTTTTTTCTTCTTCTTTTGCTTTGTTTAAAAAAGGGAACTGGATTCTCGAACAAATAGACTCGTTTGGCTGGAAAATAGTAGAAATTTTGTAGATACTTAGCCATACATACAAAAAAATATATACTAAAAAGGTACAACAAAAGTTGTTACTGTAGACATATACATACATATGAAAAATGGAATAACACACATCAAGACTTTTTCTTGTACACATTCAAAATGAGAAGAAGAGGATGAAGAAGAAAAAAAAGAGAACCAAAATCGACAACTTTTTTTTCTCCTCTTTGGATTTTTTATATATACACCTTAAAAAAGACACATGGAGATATAGAGATTTCTTTTGTGCATTGATATGCACGTCAGTTCTTGCAATGTTTATCGATGTTTATTAGATGCCGAAAGAGAGAGAGAGAGAGAAAATAAAAAAAAGAAACTTGTGTGTATGCAAGCACTGGAGGAGAATGAAAGGGTGTTTGTGCATGCAACTATGTACTTGAGAGTGACTCACTTGTATTTATATTTCGCTAAAGAAGTACATAAGGAAAAAGAAAAAAAAGAGAAGAAGTTGTGGAATTGAAACGGTTTTTTACATGTCGTTTTTTCAACAAAATAACAAAGTCAAAAGTAAGCAGTTGTATTTGATCAGTAGCCTATAGCAAACATTTCTTCTAGACTCTCACACACAAGCAAGCAGACACAAAGCTCAAACCAAATAAGCAAAGAGTAGTGCTGTCAAGAGAGCAGTCAGTCATTCAAAATAAAAAAAAAGAGATGCAGGTAGCTTTCCTGGGTTTAGATAGATCAGACAAAGATGAATATACAAAAAAATACATATTTGATCTGTGTATAAAGGGGTAAAAAAAATATCTTGCTTATCCACCTTACTAGCTTCAACTCTAGCTTTGAATATGACTCTGTATACCGTGCTAACTTGTTTCCCTATTCTTAAGGTGGCTTTATAAATTTTTTTTCAAAAGAGATCTAGTAAAGATATGTGTGTATGTGTAAGTGTGTGTACATTGTATACAAGCTACAAAACCGTTTCAATGTGGTTCACCAGAAATCCTTTTCTACTCACTTTTTTCCACCGAGAGGGTAGAAAAAAAATAGAAAGGGAATTTGCTATGCAGAAAAAAAAGAAAGAAAAGAAAGTGTTCCATCCATCCATTCATCCATACAACTTTCATAAACTAATATCTTCAAGTAAATAATACTTTTTATTATTCTTCTTCTTCCTCAAATTTTTCTATTAAGTTTGCGGTAAAGAAAGATCACGTCTCTCTCTCTCTCGTTTGTATATACCTATATGTATGTGTATGTTGTATTATTTTGTATTCTTTGTTCATCCTTTCATATTTTTTTTACTTTGTGTATAGATATTTCACTTTTTAAAAAAGTGTCTTGACAAATTCATAAAAAAGAAGAAAAATTCAGGTGAAACATGAATAAATTTATAAAGTAAAAATTCTATTGGCACCCTCCACGTGTGCCTTTTTTCATATGCAGATATATACATCATATAACCATTTTTTTCTTCTCAGAATGACTTTGCTTATTGCCACACGTTTCTTGGAACAACCAATGCAATTCAAACTCCTTTCTGGCTGTAGTATAGACCCAATAACACACACCACACCGTCGGGGAAAACTTGTGAAAAAAATGATGTGGATATTGTAAGCTTGTGCTTATTTTTTTGGGCATATATTATCCAAGAAAAAAATATATATTCTGCAATATTATAAATTTCCTCACATCCACGTAGACGTCGAGTTATATAAAATGCAAACATAATTTAGTTTGTAAAAATTAAGAATTCCATTTCCCTTTCGTAAAATGAAAGTTGCATTAGAAAAAGCGTGGAGAAGTATAATTTTTTTGTCTGATTTTTGAATAAACAAAAGAGCTGCGGTAAAAATTGGAAAAAAGAAGTCTTTAAAGTTTGTTTTTCTTTTACTTTCTCCTCATTTTGAAATAAATAAAAAAAGACTGGAAATCGTACTGGTGTGTGTGTAGCTATATAAGCCAGTAAATAAAGTTGGATTTGATGTTGGTAAACGTTTAGGTCATAACATTAAAAACAGTTGGCAAAAGAAAGTTTTTTTTCTCTTCTTTTTTTTCTCATACAGATTCATAATATGACAATATCTTTATTCACGAGAGAGAAAGTGTAGACACTCTGTAAAGCATACTACTTCTACTACTATATATACATCTATACACATACATACCTAAATGTATATATGTATCCACGCAATATTATATTGGTCTGTTATTTATTTCACTACTTTTAGTATTGACAACAGAAATGATTCACAGAATTTCTCTATAACCAAAAAAAGTAATCATTTACGTAAGCAGCAGCTGAGTGAGTGAGTGTAAAAAACGAAGAAAAAAAGTAAAAGGAAGAAAAAACTCTCTATTACTCTCACATGCGTATGTGCATGTGTGTATGTATGCAAGAATGACCATAATGGACATTCATTGTTCATTTTTGACAGTTGCTGAAATTTTTGTACAATTTCACTTACTCGTCTCCTACTTACTTACATGTACTTATATACATGAACTCTCTCTCCCTCTATTACAAACACTACCTTTTTTTTTTACTGGGGAGTGAGAAAGAGAATAACACAAATAATAAAATATATTTTCCTGTGAACACAAGAACAAATTGAGATGGTGCCAGAAAAAAAAAGAGAATGATTTTTCTTCGACCTTTTTTTATCCCTCTCTCCCGTGTTGGACCAACAGATTATTGTTTTTTCTTCTTGGAGAAAAAGAGCCTACAATGTTAGTATGTGCTTTCAACAACACCATGTTGGAAGGAGAGAACAGATAGCCTGCAATTTAAAAAAAGAAAGAAAGAAAAGAAATATGTATATTGACAAGATAACATTATCTAACTTCGCGTGTGCACGTAAAGTGTTGAGTGTGTAGTAATATTTTTTTTTAGAAAGAATGGTGCCCACTGCCAACTAATACTTTTTTCACTTTGGAAAAAAAGTAAATGCATGTCTAATATTTGTTTGTGTGATAGCTGTGCATTTTAGAATTTCTTTGATAAAAGAATAAATAACGTACGTTAGCTTGATGCAGTAGCGCTTATGTGTATACATTGGAAAATGTGTAAATTAAATGCTTACCTTAGGAAAACGTTGAGATGTATGTAAGCTTATAATGATGATGAGGATATAAATGACTTGGTTGACTGACATGTCTTGCGTGTGTACTTGGAAATAACAATATATATGTAAGCTAATAAAAAAAGGTAAAGAGAAAAGGCACAGATTTTCTTTATATATCTCCCGCTTTGTTGTTTTTTCCTTGTGGCATTTCTTGTTTAGCCCAAAGTCCCATCAGCCATCCAATTTCATCTATTGGCAATCATGCACTGATGAGATGACCAAAGTAAATCCCAACGATGATCCTTGTGGCTCACGATAAAGCCCCCGAATTATCATCATCGCCCGCCGCATGGAGCGTACTTTACTGGGTCTCGTACTACATGGATTTGACTTGAATATATATATATCTATTGTACATAGGTATACCAAATACATACCTACTTACCCACACATATACTTATTTTCTCCTATTTATCTGTCTGTACATCAATGTTTCCCTCTCCCTCTCTCCTTCCTCTCGACAACAAAACGATCACAAAGATGGTATCTTGGCTCAGTTTTAAATAATGTTACACAGACATTATAGGTCATAACATTCAGGAAGTGCTGCATTGACCGGCCTCCTCAATGTCCACTATAATGGGCCTCCCTAAGCTTTTCAATGTTCTCGGTGGACCTTAAAGAGTGCTCACTCAGCACAACAGGAGCTTCGCTTTTTTCTCTCTCTCCTTTTCTCAGACCACCAATACCAAATGATATGATCATGATGATCGTGTCGTGCTTAGTTACTATATCCTGTGTGGTGGTAGTACACTGCTCTGCTTTTGCTGTTCTTTTTAAATTCCTTCATGATATTTCTTTGTTGTTGGGATGAAACCCCTACGGACAGGGATACAATAAGCAGCGTCATCCGTTCATAGTTAACCACAGAAAGATATTGTTAAACTGAGCCGACTTTTTTATGCTTTTCATGGATACATCTGATAAAAAAAAGAGGGAGCGAGGGAAAAAAAAGTTGATCAGTTTTTATGTATATGCAACTATCTCTTTCTCACATGCACATACACAAAACCTATCAAAGCAATGAACCAATAATAAGATGTCTCTTCAATTACATCAAGTGTATAGTAATAACAACCGTATTGCCCAGAAAATATGTACTATGGTTGCTTCATCATATACGGGATCCTGTGATACAGCCACTTTTACTGGAATAGTATCGTTTGTGTTCAATCACCTTTTGGAATGGTGTCATAGAAACGAAATTGCTATTGTCAACTTGAAATCCAACTAGCTATATTACATCATGCTCGTTAAAAGAATAAAGTTGCAGTTTTACCCGGAGAGTGTGTAGCAAATTTTTTTTTTCGGTTCAAATTGGGACTGCTTTATTTGAAGCTGATGGTGTGTGAGTGTGCGTGTTTGCCTGCTTCTTTTCTGATATTCTATCGCAGTCAAAAATTGAAGGGATAAATGGGGAGAATATGACATTATGAGTAGGAGTAGGTAATAATAATAAGGTTGACGATATGATCATACATAGTAGTGGGATGATGATCTTGGTTGTTTTGTGCAATTACCTTAAGAGGTTTAAAACTTTCTTGTTGATAAAGATCACCTGACCCAGCAGTCTTTCAAAAATGTGTTTGAGGAAGAGTTGACGTTGTTAAAAGAAGAAGAAAAACCGATCAGGATATATTGCTTGCTTGATCGGTTAATTTGCTGCTAGTCTGTTTTCCCTCTCTCTCTGTCCATCTCATTTGACGAATCACCCAAAAAGTTTAAATGAGATCACGATGATGATGGTGTAAACTATTCGCGTAATTTTCTTCACAATCACAAGATTCACTGACTTAATTTAAGTAGTCAAAAAAGACATGGCATCTCTTGCAAGTCAACCGGAAAGATAGAAATACACGTCATATAAATGATGTCATATAGCACGAAAACAAATGTGTGTATATAAAACGACAAAAACCCAATTCTATTTGGAATCAAGCTGGGATAACAAAATGCTAGATCATTGGTGTGAAAATAATAGAAGCAGCATGTAACAAGTAGGCAGAAAACACCCTACATGAAGGATGATGATGATATTACTTAAACCTGCAGAAAAGCCAAGTAGATAAAGTTGCCTTGTCGGTATGCTACTACTGCTGCTGTTGTTGATGTATACATGCCTAAATGAGGAAAATTGCGTTAGGAGACTCAAGTGACAACTGAAGAGGAACAAGATGGTGGTGATAATGAGGATCATGCTGTATGATCTAAAATGCCGCATTGTATAGCGCCTTGGTTCTCATGCTTCAAAATAACTGGAACAAGTTGCATGGTTGAAGAAATGTACGTATGGCTATACAGTATAGCCGCTATACACATGGCACAGTGTATTATTTAAGCGTAAAATTTTCCTATGGCTTCTCTGTTGTCGCACACAACTTTTGGCCTTGTCGTCTTCCGCCACTGTCTTTTTTACAACTTGTTTAATCTCATTGACGAATTAGGGAAACTTTCAAGTTTATTAAATTCAGTGGTGAGAAGAAGCTTTCATGTAAGTATCTCTTACTTACAAAACATGTATACATAACATGTTGTTGGGTTGGACTTTGTCTCTCTTTTTAGATGGCGACAGTGGGTAAATGCTCCTATCCTCAAGTTAACTACATTTGCCGTCTTGCATAGCAAAACAAAAAGAAAGAAAAAATGTGTACACCTTTAAATGACAATGGAATCAGAGGCAACATTCTTACTCAGAATTACACTCCCATTCATTTATTTATTTATACACAACGTGCTCAAGTACGGTAGAAATAACAAGCATAATACAATAAGCAACATACAAAATTTGAGAGAAATCTGGAGCAGAGGAATACATCTTTTCATTGTTTGTCTGTTTGGTTGGGTGAAGAGAATCGGTGTAATCAAAATTTATCTTGTATAACTTTTCATACTCGTGAAATCTCACCAGTAGTTGTGTTGTAGTAATGCTACATGCTCTCTCTCTCTCTCTTTTTGCTTATAGTGTTTTCCTGACTGCTGATGTGCTCCACCACAAGCTGTATTACTCACGGCAAAGTAAATCTTATGCTAATTACTGATAATACTTGACAACAGATGTTGAAATTTCATTAGAGTCCTCCTCGTCGTCACCATCACTGACACGACTACTATAACTAAGTTGTTGTGAATTCTCCTCCAACTACTACTGTATTACTTACATACATGTGTACACTATCTATAAGTTTTGTACCTTGCCTTGTTGTCTTTCTCTTTTCTAATCATCATTTATCTTCCTGTGCAATTCCTTTACAGGGAAAATGATCACGATCATGGTACACATTTCAGCAACGAGACAAGACACGAATTTTCGCTGGCTGTGTGTGCATTGTATTTTATGTAATATATAGATATACA
>JAITYZ010002953.1:0-10098 GCA_027744595.1 Paronellides praefectus
ATTATTATTAAGCGAACATACATTTTCAATTCATTTAACAATGAAAAGCAATGCTTAGATTGGATTCATTGGCTTTTTATTAAAATTAAAATTATTGCCGTAATTCAAAATGGGTGCGGGTAAGACCTTTTGAAGTTTGATAAACTTGAGCTCTGGATAAAAGAAATATAAAATTTATCTGTTTTATCCATATATTTTTGATTGCTTCGATTACACATCATCATCCTCCGAGTTATAATGAACTTGACTTTGAACATCCTTTGAATCTAGTTTCTATACTCGATTACCCGGTAAAATCATTGTGCCTTACTTGGTAAGAGAAAAATAACCAAAAGGTAATAAAACTGTCTTCTTCTTTTTTTGCTCCATGCAAAAATATTATTAAAAGAGGTTTTTATTGTTTTTTGTTGCTATTTTTGATTAGGCGGTGGCGGTGATGGTGGGTGCATAAAAAATCATAAATACACATAGTCGTGCATATAAATCGTCATTATCATTTCTCAGACATCCTCTTATAAAAATCTTGAAGCGAGTTATTTTTTGCTTTTCATTTGTACCCGTCGACCACATCACATTGTTTTTGAGGTAGCAACAACAAAAAAACAAATTACCCACCTATTTTTTATGGTGAAAATCAAGGCAATAAATAAAAATTATCTACCTAAAAATATAAAAGTTCGTGTCCAGCTCAACCCAACCATCTCCAGGGCAATCACCAGCATAAAATAAGATGAAGTCACTTTTTTCCTGCCTCCGCTGCTGGTACTGTTTGGTGCACTGGCAGTGGAGAAGAGAGCAATGGACCATTGTCCTCTCTGACCACACACTCGCAAAAAAAGAGCAACAGCAGCAGAAGCCCCACCAACACCACCACAAAACGCGACAACAACAACCAAGCAAACCAAATAAATTGCCTAATGGAAAAAAATATTTGCATCAATTTTTTTTCCAATATAAAATGGATTTGATCCCCAGAAAAGTTACTTATTCTCCTTCCAGCAGTCCAACAGTTGAGGAGATAACAAAGTGAAAAAAGACTGAACGGGAAAAAATCAGATTTTTTATTGAGGAATCATGAAAGCATTTCAAGTTTTTGTTGTTGTGATTGCAACAACACTACATTGTAGTGCTGCTGGATCCCTGAAGGATGACCTTCCTTCAAAACCTCAATTTAGACATCATCATCCTGATGGACGTAAGTAACCTAATAAATATTCTTTAATTTTGATCTTAAAAATTTAAAAATTTAAATTTATTTTTTAATTAAATTCATTGTTTTTTATTCATTTTTTTTAGTTCGCCTTTGCGTTCCCGACAGGCTGCTTCCGTACTGCTCGCAGATGACTGAAGCCCTTGAAGGCATCGTACTTGCTCGTCACGACCATGCAACAAACAAAATCCAGTGTGTGTCCGCCCCTGACAAGATAGCTTGTATTGACCGCATCATCAGAGGAGACGCGGACTGGACCATTGTAGACCCAGAGGAGCTTTACGTGGCTTATCGCTTCCTTCCTGAGAATGGGGTCATCGTAACGAGTGAAATCCGCTCTGCCGAGTACTCTGACCGAGACTACCGCTACGCACCTGTTGCTGTAATCCGCTCAGCTGCAGGAATCAAATTCGCCCGTTTATTTACAAAGGGGGAGCTCAAGTGCACCAATGACACTTTAAACGCTGCGGAAAAGGATCTTGCCACAGTTGCCGACTATTTTGGAGGAGCTTGTCTTCCTGGCCAGTGGGTACCCACGCAAAGTACCGACAAATTATTGAAGACAAAATACTCTCAACTCTGTCAACTCTGTAAGGACCCAAAGAGCTGCTCAAGTCAAGATAGCCATGCCGGATATGATGGTGCCTTGAGATGCTTGACTGAGAATAATGGGGATGTGGCCTGGACAAAGTTTGATGCTGTCAGAGACTTTTTCAAGTTGAATGAGACCACACCACTGGAGATTACCGATCAATACTCACTTCTCTGCAGGGATGGATCCAAGGTGCCTTTAACTTCAGACAATCCATGCAGCTGGGCCAAGCGACCATGGAGAACTATTGTGACAACAAATCACTTTGCTAATAACCTGACACTCATCGAAGACCTTCAAAATTTGGTGAAAGAATTACAAAAGAAGGCCCAATCCTCTACACCCGTTCCCGAGTGGCTCACAATGGTTCTCGATTTTTACAAACCCACCGATGTCGCTTTTCACTATCCACCCAACAAAGTCAAAACATTGACTCCACAAGCTTACCTGAGACCCACCAACTTTGCAGAGACATTTTGGCATCCTTCTTGCGGGATCACAGAGAAATCCTTGAAAATTTGTGTTTTCAACCAAGTGGAACTCCAAAAATGCAACTTATTGAAATTGGCAACTCTGGGTCAAAGAATCAGTCCGGGATTCTCATGTGTCCTGGGTACATGCGCAGGTCACTGCTCATATTTAGTGTCCAAGGGCGATGCTGATTTGGTTTTGGCTGATGCTGCTGCTGCATACAAAATCCAAAACTCCACCAGACTCCCAACTCCACTCATCCCCATCTTGACTGAATTGGAAGCAACAAATGAAGACGGTGTCACATTAACTTCCCGTTACGCTCTGGCGGTGATCCGCTCTGAAATTTCTGGAGAGTTCACCGACAGCCTGAAGCCATTGAAAGGGAAAAGATCCTGTCACGGTTCCATTAAAAGTATTGCGGGTTGGAATGTTCCCCTGTCCGTTCTCCGGGACGAGAAGGAAATTACTGAAGAAAATAATTGCGCTCTGCCCATTGAGCTCTCCAAATACTTTTCAAAGTCCTGTGTTCCAGGTGCCCTGGACGCTCAAAGAGATTATCCTTTGACACCTTCCACTCAACTTTGCAGCCTCTGCGCTGGAGATGCTCCTTCAGGTTCTAATACTCCTCTCAACCGAGAAACCGTTTGTGCTGACTCCTCCCTAGAAAGATACCAAGGTTCCTCCGGTGCCCTTCGTTGTCTGGAAGATAACGTTGGTGACGTTGCCTTTATTGACCATGTCGCTCTCCTCAGCAAACTGAGAACCACCGGCACCAAAGACGCCCTTGCCAATATCCAGCTTCTTTGCAGGAATGGCTCGGTGGCCAACGTAGAAAACTTTAGAAGTTGCAACTGGGGAATGGTGACACCCAACAGGATATTGGCCCGTGCTGGGGAAAAGGATACCATTCTCAGGGAAAATGCTCTGTTATCTTTGCTTCGCGCTCAGGAAATATTCCGACCGGGCGGCAAGCAAGAAAATGTTTTCAAGCTTTTTGGAAGTTACTACGGTACAAGGAATGTCATCTTCCAGAGTGGCGCTGTGGGTCTTCAAACTGAATTGCCAGAGGCAGAAAGGGAACAAGAGAACAAGGTCATTAGAGATTTTAACTCTTGCAAAGTTCCATATTCCCCACATCCGGGTATTCACAGCAGGAGTGATACCGATGGAGAGTGGAAACCAAAGGAATCCATTTAAAAGCCAAATCCAGAAAAAAACCAACTCATCATCAATTTAAATAATTGATTCTTCTTCAATCTGTTATCCATGTCAATATAAAAAATGAAACAAAAAATAAAGTCTGAAAAATTACTTGACTCTCAGAACAAAAAATAAATAAATAAAAAATAAAAACAATTAATGACACCTGCATATAAACTACAGAAACTAGATTTACCATACCACCCAACAATATTACAAAATGTTAAAATGAAGCTGAAAGCTGGCATTAATATTAATCAAAGCACAAATACGAAGACGAACAAACCGGTTGCCCGACCTTTGCATAACCCTTTGCTCATCATCAGATCTCAAAACACTTCTTTTAGCTTTTTTAACCTTGCTATTAATTTTCTTGAAAAATTCTCATCTTAATTAGCCCTTTTTTAACCAAAAGCATTTTAAAATATCATGATTTTTTTTATATCAATAAACAAAATTAATGGGCTACTGTATTCAATTTATGCATAATTTTTATGTACCTAATCGCTTAAATACCTTTAATTACCTGTATCGCCTTCCTACCCACCCTCATTACCACCTGCTGCTTAAATGATCATATCCTCAAGGGCAGATGGCTACTACCACATTATGTTTCAAATACTTTAAATGCATCAAGTTTCCTACTGGGAAATTAATCGATATGGTCAGAGTCATTTATCACAGCAAAAGATTAATTAAAGAGATGGGGATGTGGTCAATGTCACAAGAAACATTGTTGTTTTGCTACTGTATGTGATTTTCAAAACACACTTGCTACTCACTTTTTTTAGTGAGATGACCAGTATATCAAGTTTCATTGCATTGCAAATCTTACAATTATTTTTTTTCTGGTGCAATAATAAATGTTAAGAATGTGAAATATTATAGCCATTGACAAAAGTAACCCAACTACCTACCTGTATTGTTTTGGTAGTATTGCAATTGCACAAAAGATTTTCACATTTCATTTTTATTATTTGGTTTTGTCATGAGATTTTTTTTATTAATCTAAATTGAATTTTTTTTCTGGTTGAATTAAATTGAAAATTGAGTACCCATCACCTAATCATCATTATCTCAAAGGAAGACTCATACTGTTTTACTATTGTGTTAACAATGTTCAAAGGTATTTACTTTTTAAAAAAATAGCAAAACAACTGTTATAAAAGTGTCGACAAAAATTGACAAGCATTGATGAAAATGAAAGGACATGAGACAGGGTGAAAGATGATATGAAATTTTAGTGCTTGAATAAAAAAAATATTTATTAAAAAACAATGTATTTGGTTTGATAAAGTGAGTGACTAGACACAATTTGAAAGATAGAAAATGTGGCTTGATTTTTAAACTGCTTTCAAGTCAAGTCTTAAAATGCAAAATGACTGGCTTGTTTTGAGTTGACGTAAAAAAAATGTATTGATTGAGTATGACAGGTTTTTTGAAACTGGTGAGTAGGGTGAGGTGAGTTGAAATGACTGGGCTTTACATATTATACGCTTCCTTGTCTGGCTTGCTTGATAAGTGATAAGTATCGACATTTGCATGTCATTCTGTTTTTTTCAAAGTAACATGGTCAAAGAAATGAATTTGTATACAAAACATGTAAACAATAACTTTTATAAATGAATTCAAGATGGTCATTTTGTTTCAAAACTTTTTGAATTCAAAATCAAAATGATTCGCTAAAAAAATTATTTGTACACAATAGAGTTACAATGAACTTGGCCTATAGAAATTCAAAAACAGAAAAAATTGCCATTTAGAAAAATAAGCAATTCAAAAAGGTAAACTTTTGCTATTTTTATGTGGCCAACCAAACTTCTTGGTATGTGGTATGTTTTCAATGAATAAATTTTTATTTTTGGTTGTTATTTTTTTGTGGGAAGGGAAAATGGGCGAAATGATGAAAAGGAAACAACTTGTTTCAAACAAGCCATCGATCAATATCTCACCCTTTTTTACAATTTCATAATAATGTAATAAAATAGGTACAAAAATTGTACAACAATATAATGCAATCATTAAAATCTCAGTGCATTTTTTTTCTTTTAACAACTCATTCACTCCCAGTCAGGTAGGTAGGTAGATACTCGCTCAAGAGCAGTCACCAGTCACCAAAGTCAGCGTTCTTTTGTGCTTCTTTCATTCATGTGAAATGAATGACTATTTCACTTTTACGTTACACATTTTGCGTTTATTAACCACGCACGCAGAGCATAGTAGACCAATTCTGCCAATAGCTGGTGCATTGATGCTTATCACAAAAATACCATAACAATCAAACCAACAATTACTTGCACTCTTCATTGTTCATCATCATCATAATTATCAACATGAAATTGTTTACATCTTTTAAAGTTATTGTTTCCTTTGTTGGTTATATTGGCGTTGTTGGGATATCATCGCATTAACAGCAGAAGCAGAAGCAGCATTGACGGCATTACACTTTAGGGGAACGTTCATAAACTTTGTCATCAAATCAAACATCGTAGGTCATTTATTTATGATTTACCAATTGAGTGAAAGAGGGAATAAATAGCTTAAATTTTTTGGTGACATAATTTATGAACATTCCCTTGACTGACATGCGTGCAGCTTAGCAAAGTGCACTGCACTGTCGTCCTTACGTCAATGGTGTAGGTAGGAAGTCAAACGGATTTCACATCAATTAAACAAACCAATTAAAGTTATCACCAACATATCACCATAACTACCATATATTTATATTGCATTACAAACTGCATAGTGCGGAGGATATCTCCCATATGCAAACATCCTGCTCACGCACTTTGCGAAAACTCATAAAAAATTCTTGCCCATCGTCATCAACATCACACGAGGTAAATAATTATCAGCTCAGGTAAAAGCAAGCTTACTTTTTAATGTTGTGGTTTGGCTCTGCGACAAAAAACTAGCATACAATAATCGCCGCCTTTTGATGACTTGACTTGTTTTCCTGAAAGGTCAAAGGAAAACTATTTGTTATGCACTCACCTTTTTTACATAAACACGTAATAATCATAACATTATACACTGGTTACCTGACAGAATGCTGTTTTCATTGTGATTTGTTTCAACGTAGACAATTATTTTTAACGAAAAAAGGAAAACTGATTTAATAACAATTTATTATTTAACCAACTCTCCTCAAGTTCCCATTGTGTAATGGTAAATGGGATTTTAATACTTAAAAGGTCAACTGTACAGTCAAATTACCTGGTTTTAAACTGTCATTTTGCTGAACTGTGATAAAAAATATGCATTCATCTTCACAGAGGGGTTCATTATGGCTTTTTAAGAAAATGATTTTACATAAATATGTATGTATATCTGTAACCATATTAATTTCCATAATGATACACCACATATTATTGATCTTCCTCTTTTTCCTCATTTACACCTGCCGGTTACCACCTCACCTGTTATTTTCTTGGGAAATTTATACAATTACCCATCATAAATTTGCAGCTGATTACATATATTTTAATACAAAAGGTGGTCAGCTATATTATTTTGCATTTTTCTTTTAACTCAACTAATTTATTGCTATTTTTAGGCACTAAAAGCATTATTTTCAATCTTTAGTAAAAATGAACTTTATCTCTAAAAATATCAGACTTGACTTGACACACAAGCTATTATTATGTCACGTGTAGTATTTCTGTGCCTTTGAGATTATGGCATGTGAATGTGAGCAAAAGTGCATCTATCACTTTTACTCTCACAAAAAAAGTATTCATTTACTTTCGCTGTCTTACAAATTACCTTATAATTTACATTGCGCATGCCAACAAGACAACAAAACATCCAAAGCCTTCAACCAAAATACTACATAAATAAATAAATTCTGTCACATCACTCAACTCACCCACCACTTTTGCCTTACATTATTTTGTCAATCCTGTTATTTTTGTGAAAATAATTCCAAAATCTTTTCTTTAAAAATTTCTTTGTTTGTTGAATAAAATGTAACCTTTTTTCTTTTTTAAAAAAATGAGAAAATTAATCAACACTGACAATACTTTTGGGCTGGGGTGAACATGGAAAGTGTATGTATTGTTGTCACATAATTTTACAATGTCTTTTTTCCTTAAGCGTCTCATAAAAAATGTTGAACAAAGTAAAAGAACAGATTTATTTTTATTAGCATTAGATTTTCATGCAAAACAGTTGATCTCACACAGTTATTAGAAGGCTTGTTCTTTTTTTTCTACAGGAAAAAAAATAATACTTCAAAAGACATTTTCAAATGTAAACATTTCATGTGGAGTGCGTCTGACATCATGCCTTGTTCTTGTCTCCTCTCCTCACTTTTGTATCTAAATGTTTTTTCCCCTTACAAATTACATTTGCATTTTTAAATGGCATTAAAAGCTTGTATTGCGTGACAGTGTCAAGTACGTGGCATGAGTTTACAAAAAAAATATTTTTGTAACGATTTTATTAGAAAATTGCTAAAAAATACACAATTTTTTTTCAAGAAAAAATAAAATAAAGCTCTAAAAAATGTTTTCACCTTGTCACGTCCACATCACCTGTTGTTCAGTCATAAAATAACCATAAGAATAAAAATAATAATTGTTTTGTGAATAATTGTTACTTTTTGGATTTTTATTGCTTTTTGACAGGTGAGTAAAAAATATTTACAAGGTGGAGTATCATAGTTAGTGCAGGTGAAATGCGCCCTACACACAAATGATGGCAGAAGGTTCCACAGCAGCCGTAGCGCAGCTCACCAACTTTTTTTTATCTTTTCAGAAAAATAAAAAGCTAAAGTATTTTGTTGACAGATTGAGTGACGCGTACGAATAAACACACACACCACATCATCTGTTGTTCAGTCATAAAATAACCATAAGAATAAAAATAATAATTGTTTTGCGAATAATTGTTACTTTTTGGATTTTTATTGCTTTTTGACAGGTGAGTAAAAAATATGTACAAGGTGGAGCATCATAGTTAGTGCAGGTGAAATGCTCTCTAGACACAAATGATGGCAGAAGGTTCAACAGCAGCCGCAGCGCAGCTCACCAACTTTTTTTATCTTTTCAGAAAAATAAAAAGCTAAAGTATTTTGTTGACAGATTGAGTGACGCGTACGAATAAACACACACGACACACGCTCAAAATCTTGTTTATAAATTTGACATTTTCATGAAAAAAATGCAATCTTTTTTTAAGTGATTTTGGTACAAAAAAATTTAATGCGTGCGCGTGCATTTTACATAATAACTTTTTATTGCTTTTGTTGGTTGAACAATGCGGCGGATGGATATTTTTTTTTGATATTATGTCGGTGTTGTAAATATTTAAATGTAATTTTTGAATAGGTGACTAGTAACATGGCTAAAAATTATGTTGTGTACGTGGCTAATGGACAATCCTATTTTTTATCTAGAAAAAAATTTGTTGCATTTCCTCCCAAAATTTTCACCATTTTTTTAGGCGAGATATACTCACCCACCTACTCAAATTATAATGATGATGATGTAAGCTGCGAAAGTAAAAAATGGCTGTATGCCACGCAAAATATCGCTGTAGGAGGGATGATGATACATGATTATGATTACCTACCATGGCAAAAGTCAATAATGGGCTATTATACATAACAGCAGAAGCGGTAGTTGTTTATATAAAAAAATTCAACAATGGCCAAAGGAATATGTGGTGGTTTTCTATAATTTTTGTTTTGAAGAGGAGAACAAGAGAATAGACGAGACTATAGTCACCAGTGAAAAGGTTAGATCATCTCAGGTAGCAAAAAGTGAATTATTGTTTTGCTTGAGGGCTATGTATGTATAATACTACGAGATTTTCATTATTATTATTACGAGTATGGTAAATCGTCATAATAGAAGAGATATTGAAAAGGTTAGATCATCTCAGGTAGCAAAAAGTGAATTATTGTTTTGCTTGAGGGCTATGTATGTATAATACTACGAGATTTTCATTATTATTATTAGAGGTATTATTATTACGAGTATGGTAAAACGTCATAATAGAAGAGCGGTGTATAGAAAAGTACAAGTCTCCAAACAAGGATGCGTGTAAAGTGCATAATAAGCAAAAGGATACGTCACTATATAAAGTAGCATGAAATCAAAAATGATTTGTAGACCAATTAGTTTCCCAAATATTAAATATTTTTTAGAAGACCATTAACTTTTTAAATGGGATGAAAAAGTTAAAAAAAAATATTATTATTTTTAAATGCATTTTTAAAAGGATTGAAATTTTGAAATAGTCAAATAGGTACATATTATATCATATTTGTTTATGCAGGAAAGGAGGCAATAAAGGTGGATTATAAGTCAAATCGAATAGGCAAATAGATAAATAGGATATTCCGGATTTATGCGCTACTTTCTTTTCCAAAGAAACAATGCGTAATAAGCTGCGTAGGTATAAATAAATTTTTTTGCAGTAAAAAAATTTCTATTGTTTTAGAAAACTTGTAGGGAATTATGCAGTAAAAAATTTTTACGAGGGAAATAGCTACGTATTTTCATTTTCAAAGAAGTATACTTTACGTTAAAAAAACGAAGTGTTAGGTAAGTGGAAAGGGAAAAAGAATGCATCCGCATATTTGCAACTTTGACCTAAAGACAAAAACAACTGTGTG
>JAITYZ010002954.1:0-10807 GCA_027744595.1 Paronellides praefectus
GCAAGCACACCTTCGTTTTCTTGGCTATGCGAACCTTACAACCAGTACCTGGTGCCCTTACATCCTTTAATAAGGTTTTCCCTTATACCCTTTGTTATATTCTATTAACTATAATAAAAATACATGATTTTTTTGTATTTCCACCCTCATAACGATCGAATTTAATATCTTCATGCTTCAAATAAATAAATACGTAGGAAAGGAGAATACACTTTAAAAGGAGGTAAAAAAGATGTATAAAAAGGCATCCATGGATTTGTATGTTTATTTATCAGAAAAAAAGATCATCATTGCTTGAGTGCAAGGAGAAAAAATCAACGAAGCGTGAGCTAGTTTTACGGCATTGCTTCCTACTGTGTAAACTGTTGGAGAAATGTGAAAGGAAGGATGAAGAGAATGTTTGTAGGTCATATAGAGCGCACATACTCCAAATTTAACAACGTTATATCCTTTTTCACTTGATGCGTCGTAGTCTACTGAAATTCTGGTAAATAGCTTTTTGGGTGCAAAATAATCAATACAGTTTGTATAAAACTCACAGAGATTGGAGTCCTTTGTAACCCAAATGTTAATGTTACTTTACAAGCCAAATAGTTTTTATTCATTGATTCAATAAGTTTATGACATGTAATAAAATTATCATTTATCATTGTGCTCCAAACAAAATTTTGGCATGTTGCACAGCAAAGATGACACATGTTCCAATTTTTACAACTTTAAGAACAAAGTATAAGAAAGAAAATGGGTTGTAAAAGTTGACAATGAAAAGTTATATATTTTTGGATCAACCAACCAGGCTCTTGTCATCAACACGTTTTCGTCCATTTCATAAACAATTTACACAACCTTTAATTTGATACTACCTATAGGTATTGCCTTATGTAAGTAAATGTGACAAATGTGAGTGTGAGTGCCTTAATAATATTTTGTATCCTTCGCTTAATTATATTACTACAATACATTTTAAGATGTGGTATGTAGCTCTTTGTAAAAAGGAACATGAAAACCTGAATGGTTTCTTACTGTCCGATCTGATGATGGTTAGCAGTTTATATATTTGTTACCTATGTTTGCTTGCATTAAGAGAAGTAGCTATATTTGTTTTTCTCAGTACTCAATCAATTCTGAAAAATCTGAAAGCAAATCACGTATACCATGCACGTGCACGGGAGACACCATGCATCATTCAGAGAGAACAAAGATATATGACGAAAATGAATAATATGCAAATAAATGGGAGTACTAGTTACCAGTTAGCATTACGTCAAGGAGAAAAGTATGTCATTTCAATTCATTGATCTATCTAATTATCCTAAGCCTAATAAGAATATTATGCCTTCCACTTCTTTACCTTGTCGACAATTTAGAAGAGTTTATGGTTTATTCATTATTGGCGAGTTTTGTCCACCTACCGACTTCTGAGATACACGCGTTCAAACACATCGTTTTAGTCAAGTTAATCCTTTGATGCTGCGCGGATAATATACTTGTATGTAGCATAATATTATATTGATGTGCATGGTTATTATGATTATTGTGAATGTTAACATTTTGCTTAGATAAATTAGCAATCGTTGTGTGAGTGAATAACTGAATAACTTTATTATAAACAGCTACCTTATGCGTACAAGTATACTTGGTCAGCTAAATAGCAAATTTTCAGTTAAATTTTTGGCGTATTACTGTTTTGGCATATGAAGTAGGAATTCATTCAGGTATATAGGTATACATACACATAAACGTGTGGTCATAAACATTTCAATACAACTGTCCTCATCAGTAATTCAAACCATGAACTATTGCTTCACTTCCTATTTACAATAACACATTCGAAATTAAATATGTATGAATGTGTAGTATGGGTTTTGGCACTACCACTAATAATATCTGTAATTCACAATGCTACTTACGATTGTGGTGAGTGTACTCACAAAAGGATCCCTTAAAAGTTACTCCACGTACCTCTTATTTGGCCCCGGCTCTGCTAAGTAAAAGTAAGGTTTCCTACCACATCTTCACTCTTTGAATTTGCATGAAATCCTAGTGAGTAGGCGATTTAACAAGATTCTAAGAAGGAAAAGGTGCTTATTGATCAAGTGTAGAGAGGATGAGTTTATTATGTGAATGTAGTAGTTGTTGCGATATATCTCAAAAAATAATTTCATTACAGTATTCGTTGCTTCACACACGATTTGCAAAAATAAGCATATGTAATTGAATGGGAATGGGAGAATTGATTAGTTGATTAGGATGACAGTGACACATAAGTAGCTCATATGAAGAGAATTAGTCGCCTTTGTTGAGAACGACAAACTGTTATACATTGTACATCATACACAAATTGAATTTAAAAAACCTGACAGCAAAATGATAAATGAAAATACGTTTTAGGAGTATTTTTTTTATGTTTACAATTTACAAAGATGAAGAAATGTGGAAATGAAAGAGCTAAAAATACATGAGGGATAATAAGAAAGATGGGATTTTGAGGAAACATTCTATTTTATACATTCATTTGAAATGAATGAGATTTTATTTCAATCATTCACGTAAAAGATTTTACAAGTTTTTTCCCGTTTGAAAAGATGTGTGCACCCAAAGAAAAACATTTTGATATCTGCTTTAATCGAAGGAACGGTATTAGATGCAAACTTGATATTACAAATTTGGAAATCCGAATTAAAAACAGGAATCTTTTTGCACTGACAGTCCTGTCTTTTATGTTGTCATTCATTCAATTTGTTTTTAGCTAATGCATGTAGTCGTAGTATTTGAATCCATATGTGTGCAATACTGCTAATTAAATATTACATCACCCTAGAATTTGTATATTGAATTTCGTGCTTTGTTCCCTCTTACCACCTAACCACCTATGAACGGGTATAATTTGCTATGCTTCCTTTGAATGTAAAATACACTGAACAAGTTTTAAACATGTATACCTAATATATATGCCGTACACATTGTCTATAATTTGCCTGGCTAAAATTATAATGTTTTATAACTTGTAATTTCACCAATAGTCCAATGTCCAATCTCTAGAGGTTGTACTTTATGATAAGTTGACAAAGTAGTAAAGATTTTTTTGGCAGGGTAGAGTCAATAAGTGATTTTGATTGGGTTGGGCTCCTGTGTGGTGTGTGTGTAAAAACCTAGCAAAACATTTTGTCAACAAAACAAGACGATGATGATGGTGTCGACACTACTATACAATAGTATACAATTGATGTGTATACATTTTTTTCGTTTGTAATTTCATCGCTTCAATTCAATTTGAAACGTTAACGGGTACATTATCCATACCATGATAGAAAAATCTTAACTAAAAAGAAGCAAATGAATGAGCCATCTTACAGTTTTTTGGACGTCCCTTCTGTTACACGGTTGTGATATTATGTTATCAAGAAAAAAGAAATGCATAGATAGGTACTGCGTCATTATATGTATCTCTCTTTCTTTGCAAGATATATCATTAAAATATGAACGTGTCCTTTAGAAAACCTAACTTTAGTCATTACACTACAGAGAGACGCTTGCAAATAGAGAGATGAAAGGTTCATTTTTGCTTTCAGTAATAATAAGGTTGTGTCAATATGAACGTTAGAAGGGATCGAATTCTGCTATTTGCTTTTTTACTCGTGCACTTTTAGTCTTCATGCACTCGTATGGTTGTTCGTCGCTATGATGACGTCTGCTGTCGTATGCGGTATTGGACAAATAACAATATTCAAATTTACATCTTGTTGTGATAGTAATAATTTGACCCACCCAGTTGTTGTCATAAATTGTAGTGTAGTTTTATCACCCAAATTTCGCAAATTAGTATTCGAGAGGTCGTCAAGAAAAAAATTACACGTTTCGTTATCATTCTCTCTTGTAAAGTCCGGGGCGAAGCGGTGTTCAAGAAAGATTTTTTTTATTTATCTGCTTCACAGAACATCTTATTGAAATCCTAATCTAGATCTGACTATATATCAATAACAATATGCTGCATTCCTACATACGGATTTTTCCTGGGCTGGGTTTCATTAAGCGACTATTGATTAGCATGGCCTATAAAAAATACACAAGTTGACATGGAGATACTGATAGTTTTGATGTACCCAACCCCAACGCTTTTTACCTGTACAAAATTGACAATATTCCTTAATCATATAAAGTCATACACAAAGCAAAGACAGCTAAAAGAATAACGAATACTACAATAATAAGTTATTCAAATTAAATCATCATTCATTTAAAAAAAGAAATATTTATTAATTTACTGATAACGAGACTATAATAATATAAGTGATATCCGTAAATCTAACTTAAAACTTTACCAAACCTAATGCATTTCGTTTAGAATTTTAATAATATTTCATATTCTCATTTGGAGCATACTTGCTCTTTGACCTCAAATGCTGGAGATATTATAAAGAAAAGCATTTTAATTTACATTGTAAATAGTTTATTTATTTAATAAAATTGACCCATGGTTTAAAAGGTGCAAAAACTGATATGCAGAAAGGGTTGTAAATAGTATAAATGGTAATAATATGCGTTATTTATCAAAGAGAATGTGAAGATCACGCTAATGATAATTATTATGATTATGTGTATACATCTCAGTACCATCTCATTACACATGAACTCGTTTCATATACACCTATAGATATATCCACTTATGCATATACTTAAATACTAGTCGTCTCAGATATGAATATTAATAAGTTAAATATCAAGTACACACTCACGTCACATTAAATTTATGACCGTCATTTTCGAGAGATAACGTTTACCTATGGCACCGTAGTTTCGTGTTTCGTAGCGTTTTCATAGTTTTCAATAATTCAGCAGTATGTATAAAACATACATACCTACTTACCTGCTATGAATACAAATAAAGCATAGCGAATTGTCTATCTTACATTTTTTTGTGTCTACCATTCCAGTAATAGTAATTCACCTTGTGTCTAGTTGGGGCATTTTAAACATTTCTCGTTTCCAAGGATTTATTTTATGACTTTTAAACGAATATTACTGTAATTAGCAGCGTGTATCGAGATGGCTGTTATGGCAATCATATCCATATATTTTTGTAGAGCTGTAATAGAAGTAGGGTTTATTAATTTACCTTGGCTGAAGCGGATTGCATATTGCATTGTTTGCAAATTACAGTCGTAATATTAGTCGTTCATGGGTACATATGTGCATACAAAAATTCCATTTAAAATATATTTAAACGCTGTCTTGCAAGAAAAGAAATTATTTTAAACCTTAAAATTATAAACTCAAATATAATTAATTAAATGTTCAAATACTAAATAATTCATACAAAGTACATGTTTGTTTTTTTAAAGTTAATAGATCTCCAAAATTGTGTTCCAATTACTCAACTTTTATTTCATTTTGTTATATATATTATTGTAGCTATTCCGGTTTACATTTTTTTACAAACCTATTTCAGTGTACAAATTTGGTTTTAGTTTAGTCAAACATTTTCTAGATTATCAAACAATGTACAAACACTGCAATCCTCAATTTTACATTACATGTGGGTCTAGAAAATCTAACATGAATATTAGACTCACTGTTGCAGACACAACTGAATGCACATATGGACAACTTTGACCTTTATGTAACCTCATCATAATTACATACCTATACTGGAAAAGCAAATATTTGCATAATTACAAGCATAAACGAAGAAGCACTCTAATCAAGTCAAGTCTGGTCCTCAATTTTTAATGTCATCCATCATCATAATAAAACAGAAACCAACTACGTATAAGTATAATACCTTTGTTATTTCAGAGTAAGAAAAGAGGTGACATTAATGTGGGACCATGCTATTAGTTCAACAAAATTTCCATGTCTTTTTTGGTACTAATTGCTTTTTCACCTCTGTCAGGGTATTATGAAAGAATAAAATTTATGATGCGTTAAATAAAACATTAAAAACTAACACGTGAGGATAGTGATATATGATATGTTTACACTACCACATTTCATATAGTGTAAAAAATTGTCATGAATGCATCGTCAGGTTTAGTTGGTGCTTCTACAAGTTTTCTTCAAAAAAGAAGTTAAATTCTTCCAAGGAAAATGAAATCTCTCATGAATGTATTTTTCTGCGAACAAGTTTTATATTTGTCAGGAAAAGAATTCAAAATCGCAAACCTTAAAACTAAATTAGCATACAATGGTACCACTGTCTGTATTTTGTACTCACAGACACATCCAGCAAGACAGACAATAGAAATTAGATCCGTAGGCGGTTTTCAAAATGGTAAATCATGCATAATTACATGACGGAGATTGTTTCATTTTTACTACATCGTACATACCATATTTAAATTCAACAAATTATATAGTAAGTTGGTAGCTTCTCTTTCAGGTACTTTGTTTAGCTTAATTTCTTGTCAAGGTATCGTTGTATGTGTGTGGGATTTAAAACATGGACAGGAAGATGCTACTTGTCATAAAGTGAAAAATTGTACAAAGTGATTTATGAAACAATTGATCTTTCGAAAAACACAAGGTACAAGAAACGAATATTTATATACAAATATCTCCTGAGATTGCAAATAAAAGGCTAGTTTTGAAACTTTGTTTACAGAAAGGGAAAGCGGACTCTCCCATATGACATCTGTTTGAATTGAATTTGAGAAATTTCTCTCATACCAATTTTGCCAGTTTACTCGTCACCTCTCAGTAGTTATCACTCGCCACCTCATAATAATAATACCCTTATTTCAAAAACATTTGAATGAGTCACCGCCCGTCACGTTACGTTTATTATGATAAAAGAATATTTTAATAAAATAAATTAGGAATTATTATTAAGTATATATGCTCAACCTGTTTTGTATAGCGCGTAGGTGGGGAACGCGGATATAAATAAGTCACTAATAAAAATTCAATTAGTGTTTGCATCATGCTGAGATTATCTAACTTTTATTTTGACGACACATGTAACCAATCGCCAATCAGTAACAATATTTTATCAAACAAATAAAAAAAAATAATTAAACCACAAATACAGGTAAACATTCACACACCTCAGCAGACTAGACTCATTAGGCAAATTTTACTTGTAAGTTCATGTAATGAGACGGAATACGTAAAATTAGCGTAATTATCCATTCACGCTTTCATGAGATTTGCGTCTTTCATGATGACTATACGAATTATTTTGTCGAAAATTGACCGAGGAGGAATGTAACAAGAAAATTGCAACAAAGATGTCTACATGTATCTTGTTATACCCATATTTAAGCTGCAAATCACGACTGCGACACAAACTCTTTGTTCTTTTGATGATGCGCGACGTGAGTATGTGAAATATGGACAAAACTGAAAGTGAAATTTACTGAATTTTAACATCAACAATTTATATGCATATTAACATTTTATTGACTACCCACTGCCATATTACATTAAGAGGATGACTTTAGTTTTGTTTGTCATTTTTGGCACAGGTGTGTGGAAAATATATAATAATATGCTTCAATAGGGAATGTTTGAAAAATAAATCACGAACAATTTGTAAAAAAAATATTTTAAATCTTTTGTGTTCAAATTTGATACGGTGAAAGGGTTGTGTGCACTAACATAAGCATGTAATATACTTTTTTCGAAGAGACAATTTTAACTTCCTTTTACTCTCTTATTTGTCTCGTATGCAAATGCATTTATTGTTGCACATCTTCTGCTGTGTACTATAATATTAAATACAAATTATGGCGCTCAATGTGGTAATTGAAATATCTATAAAAAAATTACAAATTATTTTGAAGGAATATCCAGTTCAAGTTTCACATTTTTCGTAATTGTCCTTTGCTGAAAAATTCTTTTTCCCATAGCACACATCAATCGATTGTTGAAAATGAGTACAACTGCTTATAAATTCATATTAACTATTATTTCTTTGTTTATCAATTGACAGATTAAATGAGCTTCCCAGACATCCCATTGTGTACGAAGTGAAAAACCCTGTTGCATTGACAGGAGATGATTCTTGTGCTGCGACCGCTGTTGATGGTGACCAATCCATTTATGAATTTTTGTCTTCCTATGCAATGCGAGAAGTTGAAGAATCCATTCTGTGCGCGGCGCCTGAAGAATGTTATCTGCTAACGCCATCAACCAGCTCTCGAATTAAGAGCATGATGATTGCCTTTTCCCCCAGCTGCGTCTCTAATGCTGTTCTCAAGCAGCACAAGTTCGCCCAGGGAGAATATATTCACACAACCGTTTAAAATAAAAGCTAGCAACTTTTCATTAATCATGTTTAAAAATAGATTTTAAAATGGTTGAAACATTTCAGAGATTTTGATTTACATGCCAATTTTCTCCAAGAAGACTGCTGTTTTTAAACATTTAAATGTGCCACATCAAATTTTTCACGTTGTTTTCCTTTGAGTACCGGTGATTATAATTGCAAGTTGTAATTTTTAAATGATCAGTCAGTCATCAGTTCAAATGGTCCTTATATATAGCAGCTTATCTGATAAAGCTGAAGGAGCCTTTTTGATCAAGAACGAAAAAAAAAATGTTTAAACAAATACATTCTACCCGGAAGTGCAATACAATTACATCAATATCAGAAGTGAATGAATTGCTGAAAAGAAAAGTAACGTTTTGCTGTAACTTTTTTCTGTTGAAATGTATAGATAGATAGATGTTTTCCTCAGTCACCCTGATGTTTTTATGATTTCAATGCATGATTCTAAGATTTTTAGCATCAAAAACATTGCACCTGCATAACTATGATAAACAGTCACGAAGAAGGTAATTAATATATCCTTTCGTCGCTCATGTACCGGCGTGAATAAGATTTTGTAATTTTAAAATTAATATTTGTCTATAAAGTACATTTAAAATAATGCAAGTTTACACATTATGTATGTCTCAATATTAGAATAATTATAGTGTTATTATGTTGATTATGTTAAAGTAATGTTAATTATCTGTAAAATAAAAATCTTTATTTATACTCTGTAAAAAATTTGAACATTACTAAAAATTATTTAATTATGTCTGCTTCACGTGTCCAATCATGAGGACCCCATAATTTTAAAAACTCCATTACTTTATTTCTTTGCGTTTTAAAATCATCCTTCTTTTGCTTTCTCCACCCTTGGGAATGGCACGTCTTACATCGCGGTTACGCAGTTCAACCAGCTTTTTATTTTGAGACCACTCGGTTTCGCATTCTTGAATGGCTTTCTGCAAAACCAGTCAACAAGTTTACAATTCATTTCTTTAATGCATAATAAAAATATATATTGGATGATAATGTTACAAAGATACTCGTTACAATCAATCAGAAAATGATGACGCCTCCGTACAATTTCTGAACTGAAACAAATGAGGGTTTAAGCATGAAGAATTTAATAGAAATTACCTTGAAGTAAATTGGTGCCAATTCACCAGTCTCTTTAGGCATAGGTATACACTCGAGATACATGTGCGGATGTCTCTTCAAGGATAGAGCCGTTTCAAATATCACCATGTCTTGATCCGCTTCCCTAAACATTCTTACCAGCGCCTTACGAAATTTCTAGATACAAAAGTACAAAAATTTACTTATACATTGAACTACAAGCTATGATAGCATGACAAATTAAGCGCAACTTTGTAATCAATTTCTCACCTGCATTTCCGCCCAAACATCTTCATCAAGCTCAGTTGCACAAGAGATATGAGCCATTGGAACGATTAAGCAATGACCTTCGGTTAAGGATTGATACGGAGGAGCACATAGATAGCTCTATGAAAACACATACAACAACAATAATGCATAATTGTTTTTGTTCAGAACGTGCGTAAGGTATAATGCGGTAATTGCAAGCATATATATGGTTAATTAAAACTTACCTTTTCACCAACTGACAATATTAAATGCTTCTGAACTACACTTCCTTCAAAACACCATTGGCAGCTATCAAGCACTTTTTTGTAATGTTTTTCTTGGTCCAAAACGTCTTGCACCTCTCGCTCCTGTTCTTTGCTAGACTGTTTCGAACTACTTGCTTTATCCGTAAATACATCATCAATGTCATAATCCTGCCCAGTCTTGGCTCCCTGTAAATACGATCAAATATCCAATAACATGACGAATTTACAGCAGAAGACACACTAATAAAATAGAAAACATTCTTACCTTTCCAGCCAATCTTGCAAATAATGCATTTTCATCAGCAGCCGTATTCATTTTCTCCTTCTGGAACTGTACACATTAATAATAAGTAATCATTAATATTACAAATTGCAAAATACTCATGTCACTCATGTGAGATCGTTGACAAATGATAACTAACGACAAAAAGTTAATGTACAGCTTTAAATTACCATATTATGAAGCGTATATTTGTCGTCATCTGGAAAATATCGTACTCTTTGACCATCCTTATGCGTTTCGCTAATTTTATCTTTTTTACGCCCGCGGTCTCTGGCGCTGTCCATCATTACTTTAGTGACTACCTTCGTTGAATTACTTTGAGATTTTGAGGGATCTCCACCGCTTTTTATAAAATCTTGTCTTGCCTTCTCTGCTTCCGCAATCTTTACTTTCAAATCATCTATTATGGACTGGAAACAACAGCATTGATAAATAAATTTTATCGAAAATATCGATGGGTGACCTCAATAAACTACACAAAATGATTTTCTTACACTATTTCCGAGCATTTCCGCTTTAAGAAGCTTAGCGCTCAACTCGTTCATTTCCTTATCACTCAAAACTTTAGGAGCCTCCTCTTTATCTACCTCCATTTGCTCATTATCGGATGATGGAGATATTGGTCGCTCTATTTTTTGT